>VVHJ01064148.1:0-30994 GCA_015107715.1 Tylochromis polylepis
TTGTTGTTCCTAGAGTATTTAAATCTAGAATGAGAGGCAGAGCCTTCAGTTTTCAGGCCCCTCTTCTATGGAACCAGCTTCCAGTTTGGATTCGGGAGACAGACACTATCTCTACTTTTAAGATTAGGCTTAAAACTTTCCTTTTTGCTAAAGCATATAGTTAGGGCTGGATCAGGTGACCCTGAATCCTCCCTTAGTTATGCTGCAATAAGTGTAGGCTACTGGGGGATTCCCATGATGCACTGAGTATTTCTTCTTCAGTCACCTTTCTCACTCACTATGTGTTAATAGACCTCTCTGGACTGAATCATACTTGTTATTAATCTCTGTCTCTCTTCCACAGCATGTCTTTTATCCTGTCTTCCTTCTCTCACCCCAACCGGTTGTGGCAGATAGCCGTCCCTTCCTGAGCCTGGTTCTGCCGGAGGTTTCTTCCTATTAAAAGGGAGTTTTTCCTTCCCACTGTCGCCAAAGTGCTTGCTCATAGGGGGTCATATCATTGTTGGGTTTTTACCTGTATGTACGATCTACCTTACAATATAAAGTGCCTTGAGGCGACTGTTGTTGTGGTTTGGTGCTGTATAAATAAAATTTAAATGAATTGAACTGAACTGATGACTTTTACACATGTGTAGCCAAGGTCTTGCAGGAAACTACACACCCTTTTCTCCAGGTTTTCCTGGCATCCCAGGAGTACCAGGTAGACCTGCAGGTCCTGGATCACCTTTTTCACCTGCAGCAGTTTTGATAAATAAAGCGTAGAAAATGACATCCACAAAGCACTTATACAAAACAGCGTTTTGCACAAAAGGAGAGAGAGACACAGAGAGAGAAACCGAGAGACATTCAAGAACTCTCCTGCTGTTAAGCCTCGTTGTACCTATGTCGCCATTGAGTCCATTGGCTCCAGGTAATCCTGCTGGCCCTGGAGGTCCTCTGGGCCCTATTTCTCCCTTCTCTCCCAGCAACCCTGACAAACACATGAGGGTAAAAAGAATCACATCTTTGACTTAAACGGTAATTTTCATGACAATAAAAAAAAGTCAAAATCCATCTCACCCGGAATGCCCCTCTCGCCTGGTGGCCCCGGTGGCCCTCTTTCTCCCATAGGCCCCACGGGACCTTTTTCTGGCGGGCAGCACTCACAGAAGTTGAAGAAGCATTCATTGTAGTCAAGGGTAAAGTTTGAAAGGCTGTTCCCGGGGGGCACTATGGCATCAGTGTGAAATTCAGTGGGGTATGTGTCAATGGAGTATGTAGTGCTATCTGTAGAGGGCAGGGAATATGCATCCATCATAATGTCAGTTGTTTCTTCGGTGTGCAGGCTGCTTGTAGGGGATGGGGTTGTTGTTGTGGTTCGTCCGAATTGTCCACCTCCACCACCGCTGGCCCCAGCTCGAGGTGGCTTCTTAGTGCTCTGGGGTTTGGGCCAGCGTGTGGTTCTGGCACCAGCAGCCAGCATGGCCATGAGGGCCATGCAGAGAGTGGTCAGCACAACAACCTGACGGGGTGGCATATTGACGGCTGGGCACAATAATCTAATGGAAGTTAGAAGAATTCAGGCAAAACGGGTGCAGCACTGATCATTCATCTTGCATCACAGACGAATAGCACAGAGGGCATCTTACCTGTTGATGACACTTGATTCTTCACTCCGTCCCTCAGAACAAGTGGCAGGTGCAGTTTTCCTTCCTTCCTTTTATTGCCCTGGTCCTCCAGCTTATGTACCTCTAAGCCAATGACAGAACAAGGGACAGAAAACTCTGGGGTTATTGAGTGGCAGGTGGGCTGGCAGCAACAGATTACATGACTCCTGAGGGATATGAACTAAAGCAGATTGTTGTACAAGGCAAGACTTTATTTCTTTGTGACACTGGATATGAATCCAGGGCCCAGGAGTGTGCTAACTGCCTAGGTGTTGCTCACACACATGCTTGCTTTGTACACAAACAGGAGACAATATAAAGTTACAAAGACAGATACACAGTCAAAGAACATGCCTACATACACTGACTGTTTATACACAAAAACATACACATTGTTGGTAATGAATACCGTTTCATACGAGAGTTACTAAGTGCAACACCTTGTCAACTCACCACACCATTTGGCAGCACCTCAAAGCAAACAGATCACAAGATACAGCGGGACAAGGATCAGTGTCCTAAAACAGGCACCAGTAATCTAACTAGTCATCTCCTTGATCTAAAAGTAAACCCAGTAAATCAAGTACACCTCACTGAAACCTGGCACCAGTGAACTGAGCTTCACATCTCTCGAAACTTGTGCTGGATGTCGTTTCAACTTCTGAAATTAACTCATGAGAGATTTGAAGCTTTAGAAATTGTTGATCAGTGAGCACTTTCCCTGTAAAGTAAACTAATAAATGAAATGAATAAATAAAAGGAGGTCATTAATAGACATCCTGACAAATTTTATGACTGCACCACATAACTTTTATATTATATGAAATAATTTGCTTTAAATAAGACTGAAACAAAAGCACAACTAAGAGGTTAGGTCTGATTACCTTAAGCATGCTCGTTAACTTACTCTGAAAAAAAAATTTTGCTTCCAAGGAGCCAGACTTTCTTGTATCTTGTATATTTTAAAGTACTCTTGAGCAATAATTCTCTCTGCTTTCTGAAGGTCTTTCAAACTTTTTCTTTGGACATTGGCTGCTTTTACACTAATTTACAGTGCAGTCCTTGAACCCTACTATTTTAGCCACTTAACGCTGACCTACGAATCGCTCAAGCATAAGAAAGGCACCTAACTCAAGGGATGAGCCAGTGTTGTGTGTCTCTATATAATAAAAGGTTGTTACTAGCAGCCTGTCACAAAAACACATAATGTGTTCCCATTTCTTTAGTTCAATCTACAAAAATGTCAAAGATAGCACAGTTTGAAAAGCCTAACATAGTTCAAATTGTTTTAAGAAGGAGGGCTTCCTGGACTCAGAACACTCCCATTTTAGGTGGTCTTTGGAAGGAATACATGTAAGCTAAGATATCCAAAAACTTCAAGGCACTTTTATATGGAATTATTATACCTTTATTCTCACAGAATTGTTGTATTTAACCTAAAACTCACTGCATAAATGTGTTACAGAGTGCGACATTTGTTGATTCTGCTTCACAAAATGAGTTTGCTATAAATCCTTTTAACTCTAAAACCTAATTTTTAATCTATAGGCCAGAGTGTCCCAGCTGCAAAGTTGTTTTTTTTTTACATTGGTAGAATAAAAAGACGGTTGTATAGGTTAGCAGAACACGAATACGCCATACGCACAGGTAACATTAATTACCCCATGGCTAAGCACTACCTGGACTTTCATAATAATAATCCTTCTACACTATAAGGGGCTAGAATTGACCACATTCTTCTTTCAATACGAAGAGGTACTAGACAAAGAAGTCTTAATCGAAAGTAACCTTTTTGGATTTATAAAATACAGGCCACTAAAAAGTCTGGCTTAAATGAGGACTTAGATTTTACATCTTTGTTATAAACTTTATTTCCCTTTGAAGATGCATATATGTTATCATTAGTTGATTTCACTGTGTTGTTTTTCTCTTGTCTGACTTGGAGTGAATTTGGGCTCTTGCATCTGCCCAGGTTATTGAGGACTCCTATTGTTGAAGTTTTACTGGTGGAATTTTCCACTCTCACTCTGACTGGAAGTTTTCTACTAGTCGAACACCACATGTCGCAGACTCCTTAGGGAGAAGGCATTCAGTGTGTTCACGTTTTCACCCAGATGAAGGCCTGTATGCTGAAGAAATATAACCAAGACATAAGAATAAAGGCATTTTAATTTTATATGAAAAAAAAACCCGCCTTGGAGTTTTGGGATATTTTAGGTGTACCATAATATTTTTGCAACAACAAGCTGATTCCCAAAGAAGTATTAGCTGAAAACTGGGCATTTCTTAGCATGGAGTGCAGTGTGTGCTTAGGAGAAGAAAGGCCTTAAAAAAATATTTACAGCAGATGAACAGTGAAAGTCCTTAAAACACAGGAAAAATTCCAAAAAAGACCTGACACAGGACCTGAGAGATGCATCTGACCCTGCAGTTGATCCATCTACTGTTCATCAAAGCCTGATCAGAAATGGTCTCAGTGGAAGGGTAGCTGTCAAGAAGCCATTCTTAAGGATAGGAAATAGGGGGAAAAGGCTGAGGTATGTAAATAACACAAGATCTGGACTGACAGTTGGTGCCAATAGGTCTTATAGAGTGATTAATCCAAATTTGAAGCTTTTAATTCAAATTGTAATCAATAAATGCAGAGGAAGTCAAGAGAAAGTTACAGCTATCTATAAATCATGATGGCGGCTCTGTCTTTGTTTGAGGCTGCATTCAATCAGTGGTGTTGGGCATCTTGTCTTAATTGATGGAATTCCAAACACAGAAAAGTACTGTCAGATTTTGATCCACCATGCAATACTGTCTGGAACATCTTGATGCATCCTCAATCATCCAGGTAAGGAAATCCCAGAAAATTGATTTGCTTCATCTGGATGTAACGTTTCCAGTGGGTGAAATGTTTCATCACTCATCCAAGTGAACCTCATAGCCCATTGTTAATCAGTGGTGTAAGTTTCGGTAATTATGCAAATGTACTGTTTACTGAGACAGTGGAGAAACGTTTCTCCCACTGAAAACACTACGTCCAGATGAACAGAATCAACTTTCTGGGTCCATCTGGAAAGCAGATGATTGGCAGATGCTTCATTTTTCAGCATAACAGTGGCTCCAAACACACTGCCAGTGCAGTAATAGCATACCTGAAATGCCCTCCAATAAGCTATTGCTGAAGATTATTTAAAGAAAATAGAGGAAAGCTTGCCCAAGAGAGTTCAGGCAGTGTTGAAGAATAAAGCTAGTCATACCAAACGTTGACTCTCAAGAACTGTGCAAACTCTACTTTTGCCTTATACATTGCATTTCCAATTATCTAAGCAAATTTCAATAAATCACTGCATCTATTTGAAGTTTTCCTAGCAAAATCAAAAGAAATGGGGGAGTGGTTCAAGACTTTTCCCAGTAATCTATGTATGCTGATTCATAGTGGTTCGATTTCTCTGTGCCTGGAATTGTCCCTTTGCAACTTTAGGTGCTTTTTTTCTCATTTGACTCCAAGAATGTAAATTATAGAATTAGCAGTGTGTTACCTTACACAGCCACCAGGCGGCGGCATTTTTCAACCACTGCTGTAAAAAAAATAAAATAAAGACATCGCCTTCCATTAGTTTAAGGCCAATAGCAGCCTGTTTTAAAGCGACCACATAATTTTATCTACGTTTAAATACTGTTGCATGTGTATTGCGCCTAATTTATGTCTGTTTTCTATGCTGCTGTATTTTTATTTTGGGCCTCGTTAAATCTTCTGTTTACAGCAGCGTTGTCCATAATAGTCAGCAGCCACATAAAACATCACATGGGTATTTTAAGTCATACGAAGTGAAAATGCCGCTATCTAGATTATGACTGTGATGTATTATACCAGATGACCTCATCATCTGATTCCGCAGTCACCACCATTTGTCCAGCGTTCTGCTTGCGCATGGTATGAGTTTGCAGCTGCGCAGTCTCGTCAGCGCCGACTACTTTAAGGAACGAGTGGACGTAAAGTTTCTCGCTGTGAATAAACCGTTTCCGCTGACCTTTCAACATAAAGCACCTGTTTTGACAGCATTGCTCGCAGTTCCTGCCTCTCCTACTATTTTGCTTCGTTAACAAACCTTCAGATTTCCGATATTTCTCTCGCTCTCTGTTGGTGGTTTGACAATTCTTAAGTAGTAAGGTGTGTGTGTGAAATGTGTTGTTGATGCGGATACTGAATCGGCACATATCTGACAGTAGGAACGGGGTCAGCGGTGAAAAAGAAGGACATATCGCAGTTACTTCGGCCCCCTGGTGACTTCCATGTCTGTCAGCGTGGTGGGTCTAACCCAGAAAATCCGTCGTCTTACAATGGGCTGTGGGAGATCGGCTCAACTCGGAGAATCCTCTTGCAGCTGTTTAGAGAACCGGGGATAGGACCAAGACGTTGTGTTGAACCAATGAGGGTGGCCTCCTCTCTTTTGTCCTCTGTTTTCGGCCCGGTGTCTGGCAGCCAAACCGTGCACAGTGCGCAAATGCGCTCGGAGCAGGCAGCACGAGCTCCGAACAAATGTTGAAATCCTGCCTTTTCTGACACAGTGGTAGTTAATCGATTTCTTCATAGTTCCGCTGAGCGGATGGAGTGAATTGTGCAGACGGGGAGACAGACAGACCGCAGTTTGGTTGCGTGTGATGATAGGAGACACAATGACGCTCTTGTCTCTTTTGGGTCGGATCATGCGTTATTTTCTCCTCAGGCCGGAGACATTGTTTCTGTTATGCATAAGCCTGGCGCTGTGGAGTTATTTCTTCCACACGGACGAAGTCAAAACCATCGTCAAGTCCAGCCGGGATGCGGTGAAGATGGTGAAGGGGAAAGTGGCGGAGATGATGCAGAATGACCGGCTGGGAGGCCTCAGTGTCCTGGATGCAGAGTTCTCCAAAACCTGGGAGTTCAAGAATAACAACGTAGCCGTGTACTCCATACAAGGGAGGAGAGACCACATGGAGGACCGCTTCGAGGTGCTCACTGACATCACCAACAAGAGCCACCCGTCCATATTCGGGATATTTGATGGTCATGGTGGCGAGGTAGGCTGGAAGGAAGCGGTTACGAGGGCCCTTTTTATTTTATTTTTTAGCACCACAGTGAATTTGGCAGGTAAAGAGAACGTGATGGATAGCGTGTATTTTAGAGTACAGTTTTATTTAATGCTTCTACATTTACAGATACTTAAAAAAATACTTATTTTGATTTTCTTAATTTAGCCTTGTTGGGCGTGTTAACTGGCATCTAATCAGGGTTTGAAATAACAAAAGTTAAGGTTACAAACTTTCCACAGGGGTGGCAGAGAGCTCCCCCTCCCCACTCCAGCATTGTATTCCCTTGTTTGAACACCACCACTGCCAATCAGGGAGGTGACTTGGATTTCATCACAAAGGGCTTTTTTTGTGTGCGCACAAGAACAATGGTTTGTAGTGTGTGTGTGTGTGTGTGTGTGTGTGCCCTCCAGTCCCCATGTTATCAAGGGTCAGTTGTTTCTCATGATTGCCTGAAGAGCAAATGTCCTGCACCATCTGTCACACCATCACCACTGTCCCACAGAGCTTCCAGTATAGGACATATTTCACGCAGTCTAAGAATAAGGGTGCCATGCAGCTATAAAATTATGAAAAAAAGGGAGTTTTGTCCCTAAATGCAACATATGCTCAATAAAAAAATGGTCTGCTGTTCCTGTAGAGGAAATAGGAACGAGCTTGAGTCATAAATCTTTCTCATTTCTAATTTCTAATATTTTCCAAATATGTATTATCTGTTGCACTTTATAATACAGTCCATGACTTAGCTTGTAATTCCTCCAGATTTAACTTGAAATTTTAATTTATTTTTGAAACTGATTGAAATTTGGGTGAATTTTTATTTACCTACAAATACTTATAAGAAACCTATGTGTGATTTAAAGGGTAGCAATTCAATTCAAGTTTTTACAGAAAAGAAAAAAATAGGTTTTACTGTAAGTACTTTTAGGTAGTAAGTAACTTCAGGTACTTTACAGGAAAGAATAAATAAATCATACCCTAAGTAATCTTAAGCAGTGACCAACTTTGAGGTATTTGAGTAGAAAAGAAAATCACTACTTATACTGTAATATGCATTACTTTTGGGGATGTGGGCCATTTTATGAAGTGGCTTAACCTTGCAGTCTTACATTGTAAATACACCCCACTTTTAGGGCCATGGGCTATATTGTAGAGTGGCCTAAACCCCTTTCTTACATCATAAGTACATTTTACTTTTAGAGGTGGCAATTGTATTATGGAGTGCCTTAAACTCTCTGTCTTGCATAATAATAAGTAAATTTTACTTTAAGGTGTGTGGGCTGTATTATAGAGTGGTTTAACCTTCCTGTCTAACGTTGTAACTATACTTTTTTAGGGTCATGGGCCCTATTATGGAGTTATTTAACCTTGCCCTATGAGAATAAAGCGCGAGCAGCACTTGTAGCATAAAGCACAGCTTTATTGTTTGTGTTTTAGCTTCTTGCTTTCATTGGGGTCACCATAAAACATATCAAAAAGTTTAAATAGCATATGTATAGAACAAAACTTGAATTGTTAGACTTTTATTCTGGCGTACCTAATAAAATTGCACCCTAATTTCAGAATAAATTTCATTCAAATTGCATGTTAAATCCGAGGAAATACGGGCTAAGCCGTATTATAAAGTGTTACCGTTTTCTTAATAAATATATCAGTTTTTATTTTTAGTTTGAAAATGTAAGGAGTTGTGAAAATAGTTTTTAATTTCTTAATCTAACTTATTTCACTTCAGAGCTTTTAAATATCCAGTTTAGTATCATTAACAGGCCAAGAAAACAAACTGTGGTTCGCATTTGACTTGAAACAGTGAAACTTTGGGATTTTTGCTTAAAACCATCTGAAACACTAAATCAGAAGAGTTGGTGATTACATCCAGGCTGTCCTCTTCTTTTAAGCACATCTTAAGGGATTCATTAGTCACAGGCAATTAATTTGCTGTCTTAAGGAAATGGGCATTAGTTTTGTTTGCTTCCAGAAATGCTGTAACTGCTGGTCTCCGGATGTGTTGAGTCACAGGGAGGTAAACAAACAGACTGTGTTTAGCCTCTCTGTCTCTTTCTACTGTATAAACAAATATTTTCACAATCTTGTGCCCTCTTTCTCCTTTTCAGACTCGGTGTCTGCTGTTTTTCTTTGCTCCCTTTAGTTTCTGTAGTTCATAAGTCAGATTTGTATTGCTCTGTCTGGTTTGTTTGTATGTGTTTACTTGTTTGCCCCCCTTCTTTTTATCAGCAGTCACAAAGGCTTTGGACTTGCAGTGGGTTGCTTTGACATCGGCCTCAGCTGCTGTAGGGTCATTAGCATCAGTACGCAGAACACATGCTGTAATATGCAAACACAGTAACCACAATTCCCAGTATAAAAACTAGGCTCTAGTAAATGCATAGTAAGGCAGCAAGGGGTAAGTTGTGGGTAACTATATGGGACCCTCAACGCTAATGATATGCAGGGACAAACTGTAGGAAGTGACATTTGTTTGCTGCTGATCTTTTATTTTTTTTCCTGCACTTTGGTGCACTTGGAAACACACACAAACCCTCACACATCACCAATATTGAATGAAGCCATACTGCCAAGCCAAATATGGGCAGATAGAACAGGCTGTCTCTGAGTGCAGGGTGTCCTGGCGCTGAAAATATGCACAGCATTCCTCAAACATGTCTCTGTTTTTCTCTGTAGTTTTTTTTTTTTTCTATCAAGGCACGAATTGTGGCCTTGAAATATAAAAGTCAGCACAAGCTGCTACTCCTCTTTTAACTTGCCTTACTGGGAGAAAGACTATTTGCTTTGACTAGTTTACACCTTTAACAGGCTTTCACGTTACTTTGCTGTACAAAATTAAATTCAATCCTGCGTGCTGACTCTGGGAAGAAGTAGGATTTAATAAAACAGCACAGTTACTAAGAAATCAAGATCCATACTCTGTATTTTCAGTTTAAATGGGGCTGAGCTCATATTTTACATCAGCTGATTAAATGTAAGGGCTGTAAAGTATTGGAGGTTTGTAACTGCACTCAGTCTGGCATTTCCTGCTATTTACTGCAAATGGAAATTTACACTTGAAGCTCTTTCCCTGATCCAGCCTCGCTCAGTGCTTTTCTTCCATTAAATAAATTGTCGAGCACAGGAAGCAGACAGGGACTTGATTTATCCCTCCCGATAATTAGAAATGTCTTCCACTGCATACAAGTACCAATTCCATACACTTCATGGTAAATATTTTGAGTAAGTTCAGATGTTTGTCAGTTCAGATGTCAACTGTGCTCGTGGATAAACCTGATAAACCCGAGTATTATTTATTATAACTGCATCACGTCAGAACGCAGCAAAATGAAAGCACGCGGACTGAAGGGCACACAGCGTCCTCGTTTCGTAGGAGCTGCGAATCTGAAATACGCACAGTGTATGAATGCAGGGACATCAAGATGGTGTAAAATGCTCCCATTTTTAGATTTGATTCGACAGCATTAGTATAATGGAAATCTTGGCTGAGAAAATGAGGGTGGAAGCAGATATGTGAAGGGAGGAGGTGGAGGAGGAGTGGGCTGGAAGAGGAGGAGGTTGCTCAATAATTCAGCTCTGAACACCTGGTGTTAAAGCACTCCTCTAAATTATAGTTGTGTTGCCTGGCGAGACATAAAAAAAAATCTGAATCATAACTGTCTTTCAAAGCTGGGGAACAGCGTATTTATTCAACATGATGAAATCTAGCTATATATTACAGCACCAAAAGTTATATGAAAAGTCACCAGAAATAAACATTACATTATAAACAGTACATCCAATATACAAATCTAGCAGGCATTGAGTAAAAAGAGTTTGACTGCTGACCACTTTTTAATATTCATTCATTTTTGGCTCTGTTTTGGGCACCACCAGTTTAGGGAAATATCGGTTTTCTATTTCTTTCTACTTATTTGATATGATCACGGGCCCTGTCCTCTGTCTAAACCTCTCTGTGCCTCCCTTCTTCCCCTTCTGACGTCTTAGGCTGCAGCTGATTATGTGAAGGCCCACCTGCCCGAGTCGCTGAAGCAGCAGCTGCAGGCCTTTGAGAGAGAGAAAAGAGAGAGCGCTCTCTCGTACGCCAGTATTCTCGAGCAGCGCATCCTGGCTGTGGATCGTGACATGCTGGACAAGCTCTCTGCAAACCACGATGAAGCAGGTCGGAAGGAGGAGGAGGAGAGTGGAAGGAAATGGGGAAATAAATATATGGTGGTCAGTGTGTGTATGGGGGAAACTTTGAAACTAAAATTGCCACATGAGACAAATAGAGGAAGCACATCTCGGATGTCTTGTAAACACATTGTGCAAGTACTTCTGCCAAGAAGTGTCAAGAGTGTATTCCTTTAGTGCACTTTAATGTAAAGCTGGTCATTTGCGTGAATTGTTCTGCTGCTTTTCCTCAGTCAAAGTTGACACGTTAAGAACGATGCTCCCATTTTCATGCTCTCTGCCTCTTAAGGGATGAGGTGGCATTGCAGAACGTCACCTATGAAAGAAAGTCCTCACAGTTTTCTGTCTAATACCTCCTCATCTCGGTGCTCCCCAGCTGACATTTACCTCTCTGAGTCCTTCTACAGCCCACTCGAAACGCTGGCTGAATTAGAAGAGTGAGGTGACTGTGTAACATTATGCTGATGCAGATTTACGCTGATGTTTCAGAGAAACAGTTCAGATTGATCGGTTGGTGGCATTTGATACGTCTGCCTGGGGAAACAGTTTCCTCATATTTTTGACCTACTATTATTTTTCATTATTGAGTTGTTTGGTGGCAATCTGCCACAGTGTCTGCTCAGAATAATGAAGATACAGTTAATGACTGGCCACTGGCACAATGGTGTCTCTATAAAATTCATTTTAATACTTGCGCTTGATCTAGTATTGACCCACAGGTTAGCAGTTTTATTATTGAAAACTCTGTTTCTTTGAGTGGCCTCTACATAGGTTTCATCCTCTCTTTCTTTACAGTTTCCATCAGTGATTTAATGTCTTCCTCTTCTGATCATCTTTACATCAGCTTTTAAAGCTCACACATTCATATGTATCATCGTGCATATTCTTTAAGGTGTAATTTAAGTCTTATCCTCAGAAATACCTCTCTTGTAGTGTGGAATTAAATTAATTACAGGAAGGGTGCTGCTATAGCTCACTGGGATGAGTGGGGTTTGCTGCAAGTCATTCCCCCATCCTCATCTGCTATTCTGTCCACCCTCTACACTGTACAATAAAGGTAAAATACAAAAAATAAATCTTAAAAACAACAACAACAACAAAAAACCCATACTTGAAACATATCTATTATGTGCATTGCTTTAGTGCAGTGGTGTACAAATTTGCGAAGCAGCAAAAGATCCTCAGTTTGAGACTAGGAGGCGACACAAATCACTTGAGTTTTGCATCAGTAGGGGCAGCTGGCATAAAAATTTGCCTAATTAAATATTTGGAGCTATCTGAAGTTATGAGTTATGTTCTCAAAAGCCAGCATAAACAAAACAAAACCTGGTTTTATGTATTACTATTAATCTGGCATTAAAAAAAAGTATTTGTTATATTTTGTGGTGTGATTAAAATAAAAAGTAGAAGTGTAATATTAGATCTCAAAGATGTGCCAAGATCTGTAACAATTCTGAGATTTTTTTCACTTGTAGCTGGTTACAGTACAAAAATCACTAATGATTAGTATTTGTATTATTTTTTTTTTGTTCCCCTTTTTGAATTTCCCACACAGGAACGACATGCCTGATAGCGCTGCTGTCAGATAGAGAGCTCACAGTGGCCAATGTCGGAGACTCGCGTGGTGTGTTGTGTGACAAAGATGGGAATGCTGTCGCCCTATCACATGACCACAAGCCATATCAGCTTAAAGAGCGCAAGAGGATCAAGAGGGCAGGTAAATAATGAGTATAGTGGTGTAATATAAAGCTTAGGCATTGTGTACCTGCTGTAGATGTGGGGTCCTTTGTCGCCATCTGTTGGTCTGTTCTGGGAAATCACAGACTTAAATACAATGCAGATAGATTGTGATTAAAGTTATTTTCAAACTTTAAATGGGAATTTTTACTCTTTTTACTTTTAGGAGGCTTCATCAGTTTTAATGGATCGTGGAGAGTCCAGGGAATCCTTGCTATGTCCCGCTCCCTCGGGGATTACCCACTGAAGAACCTTAACGTAGTCATTCCCGACCCCGACATAATGACCTTTGACCTGGACAAACTGCAGCCAGAGTTCATGATCCTGGCCTCTGATGGCCTGTGGGACGCCTTCAGTAACGAGGAGGCAGTGCGCTTTGTCCGCGAGCGCCTGGACGAGCCTCACTTTGGCGCCAAGAGCATCGTCCTACAGTCTTTCTATCGTGGCTGCCCTGACAACATCACCGTCATGGTAGTGAAGTTTAGAAGTGGAGCAGGGGGGAACAGCAAGGCAGGGGAGTAGGTGAGGGTTGAGTTTAAAGCTTGTGTCGGGATCAGTATATTTCCCCCATCTTCTGGATGTATCCGTAAGTACATCATCACAGAAGGACTGGGAGAAGTATAGATTTCGACTGGGCTTTTAACTGGTGCACACACATACAGAGAAATATACACACACACACACACATGCAATGATATGAGAAAATGAAGCTCAATTTAATTTGACTTGATGGAGAAAAGGGCATTTAAATACAATACAGTTCACAGCCATTTGCTAAACGGATGAGGAATTGATTAAAATATTGAAGTACAGTACCAAGACTACCAGACACAAGGGAGAGGGTGGGGGGTCTTTTAACCAGCACACATTAGACTGTGATTACTTCACTGCTGTTTACGAATGGTACAGCTCCACTGGAGGCTTCTTCAGAGGAGGCTTCAACTAGTGCCTGCACAACAATTACTGTGCATCTGCAAAAACACCACCCAGCTTGCTGCATTTTGACGATTTTCTGAAGTGTTGTATGCATTTGTTAGACTTTCAAACAGGAATAATAATTTCTCAAATGTAAGAAGACTCCAGTGGATCCATACCTCGATCTAATTTCTGACGACAATACACACATATCTCACTTTTGAGTATTAAACACCCATCTTGTGGCTTGAGTGGTGACGGTTAAGCTTTGGGAGGTTTATTTTTTTGCATTTATTTAAAATCCATGCTCAGTACAGCAGATTTAAAAACTGAGCAGTCACATAAAGAGAACAAGGTAGAAGGTAAGCACTGACAAGGGCTCGTGGCTTATTGAGCTGATTATTTTCTTTTTAGGTGGCACACATTTTAAACATCTTTAAATTAAATATCTTTTTGAAAGTGATGCTGGAAGTCAATTTTGGAGTATCTGATCATTCATTGACCAAATAAAAGCTAAATAAAATGTATTTAATATTGCACATTAATTTAATCAACTTAGAATAGGTATAAAGATGATCTGAATGTCAATCTTTCAAAATGTGTTTAAATGTCGACATTCTGCTGTTTCATTTCATTGCAGAATGGGGAAAAAAATCAGTTCAGGTTCTTATCCTTCAAGATCTCCAATAGAGTGGACTCAGATGTTTCTACGGCTATTTAAACATTTACATCTAGTTCCCTGGATTAAGCGTGATCCTAAACCATAAACTTTAATCAGTGTCGATCTTCATTTAGTTTTTCTTTTAGTCTGGGGCTTGTTTTAATCCATGTCTAGGAAACCTGGTGTTATTTTTTCACCTCTGAAGAATCCTTAGTCAACATTACCCCAACCGAGTAACTTTAAAGGCTGAAACTTAACATTTTTAAAGCCATTTTTCAGCTCTGTAGAAGGTGTGTGATACTCAAAAGTGAAATTTGTGTGTGGAATGTGACTTTAGCTACAACACACACATACACCACATGAGCCACAACCTTAGAACCGCCTATCAAATATTGTGTGGATCCTCCTTGCCAAACAGCTCTGATCCATCAGAGTTTATTCACTGGAATTGTGAGAGGTTCCTTTGGTCTGTGGAACCAGGATGTTGGCACTGGGTGCTTCGGCTCATGTGGGTTGCACGGTGGTGCCTCCATAGATCGGGCTCGTTCTATCTAATCCCACTGAGGCCCAGTTGGATTGGGATTTTGGGGTCCCTCAAGTGATTCGTAGGCAATTTTCTATAGTGCAGGAGAGTGTGTTGCCTTGCTGGGAGAGGCCATTCTTGGTCTGCAGCAGTGTTTAGGTGGGTGAGATGTCATTGAGGTTACTTGCTCCACTTGTCAGTGGTTTTAATGTTGTGGCTCATATATGTAACTACACAGAAATACATATGGTTCTTTAAAAAAAGCACTTTTCAGATGTTTATTTTTTGGAATAGTAAATTCTTACATATCAGCAAACATAAACACTGTTTACCCTCAGCAACGCAAGAGGGTTTCACTCTACGTTGAGCCCGACACTCACCTGTTTGCAAGTCTATGGACCAAACGCAAACTGTTCCATCCAAGTGGATTTACACTGTCTGTATCAGGGCATGTGCTTCAGCTTAACCATGTTCATGAACGAATGACCTAACAGCGTGCAGCAACGGACACTGGTGGCTGTCTTTGACCTGGGAAGCACACAAAGCGGGGAGGTGCAACGGACACACCTCGACCACGAAAGACTAAAAGACTAAACGATGTCTCATCACGAACTGTACGGCTGCAGCCAGAATGCTTGTAATTAGAAATACGATATGCTCCCGAAGCAATACAACTGGTGTCAATGACGGCAGCAGTCTGTCAAGGAAAGTTACAGTAAACCGTACTTGATTTACTGCTGTTTTAAATTCACCTTTTACCACTGTGTATCATGACTTCATCAGTGAGAGAGAAGATTTTTGTTCCTTTTGTTTTCTTTCTTTTATTTTAACAGTTTACCCAATGCCTTATTTATTGTTACATTTTTTGGATGTCTCAGGCAGATTGCCAAACCAGTATAATGTATTTTCAGTTTTGTCCTTCTGTACATGAGCAGAAGTTTACAATAAAACAAACACCCGTGATTTTAACGTGAGAAAGCTGTAAGTATTAAACTCTTTCCTCTGAAATGTATCGACCCTTTTCGTCTCTATCATCTCATGACAGGCATGATTAATTTGAACGTGTTTATTCTTCCACATTTTATCATATATTAAGTGCAATGCACAATCACCTGCTGCCGGGTCTGTTGGAGAACTCCACTGGAGTCTTAAGTGCCTTCCGTTGCAAATATAGATGTTAGGGAGATGCAAACAGCTTCTCATATTTTACCTCCTGTTTTACCTCAAGACATTTCTTCTGAATAATTTTGCTAACAACAGTCACAAAAGCTAAGAGGGTGAGGTCATACTAAGATTGAGGGAAAGCACGTGACATAATCGGAGCGTTTCTGGGATGCTTCTTTCAGACCACAAATAGCTCTCTCTCTCCCAGAGCTGCCATCTGCAAGGTAACTCAACACCGCAACCTTCAGCCTTGAAGCTCAGCGATGTCAAGTTCAGTGACAGTCTGTACCAGGTGGCCAAACTCAGAATAGCCTCCACAGGAGTTGATCCAAATTCCTAAGACCAGTGTTATCTAATAACTATAAAAATCAACTGCGTCACGCATCAGCTTTACGGGAACGCTTTACCGCTGTTTATTTAAATTTAGCACTTTATAAGAGAGATCAGTGCGTGTGGAAGACACGTGAGATTCACGAACAAGCAGGAAAACAACACTTCTGGCTTTAAAAAAAAAACAATTCCCTTAGATCGTTTTTAGGAATTTTCTCGAAGTTCCAAACAACATGGGACAGCATGGCTCCAAATCCTCCATTGAGGCCCGAGTGATTTTTCAGCACAATGGCGCAGCGGACATGTGTCTGAAAGCGGACACACACTCTACCCCAAGCTCAGTTGTCCACTTTCAGAAGAGGGTGACCAATCAGTCGACTTGTCTTCACTCTTCACCCCGGACAAGGGAGAAGTCAGCACTCGACTCTTGGCCTCTGAGTGACACCGGAGGACTGGTGTACGTGATGGATAACCCAACCGGCGGGGTGTGGGTGAAGCCGGAGGAGAAATGGACCAGATCTTGATACAAAAAGCTGAAATACAAATGGATTAATCAGTGGAATCAGTTAAGCATCCTCCAAAGTAGCAGATGTTGCTGATTTATGTTCCTGCTGTGAGGTGAGCCTCCACAGTACACTCACGGTGCACCCACCTGCACTGCAGCGAGGTGGATTCGAGGAGTTGGCTGGACGGATCATTGAGATGAACGGATTTTTCTTTATTCTGTTTACATGTTCAGTGTTAGACTGAGAGGGAGATGGTGACATGAGGTGATTAGTCACCGAGTCTATGTCTTTTGATGCTTTATTATTCTGAATGATGTGAAGCAGAGTAAACGAAGGGAAGGGGCCTGGCTGTAGTGCTTTGATCAATGGTGTCATGGTGAAACCTGCACCCTACCAATGGCTGACCAACCTTTATTGATTTTGTCCCCCTTTCCTTTCTTTTATTTGACTTTTACTTCTGTTTATAATTAGTTTTATGAAATAGCCTTCTGTGCAGCAGGCACACGTTTTATTAATATTTTAAAATAACGATGGCATTTTGGATGTGATGGAGTGACCTTGAGTTAGGACGGAATCTCCACAAGTGGTGAAAGCAAGTTGTGCATGACATGACTGCAAGTTTACGGTGTTTGGCTGCTTCTGGTTTGCTAGAAGCACTGGAAACTTTGAGTAGATTTTTTTTAAAGTGCATGTCAGCGTGGAAAAATCCATCTCATATTTAACACAGCTGACAAGCAGTGTAGAAGTTGGTTGGACTACAAAAACTGTTTGTATGCAAACAGAAAGAGCTTCAACGTTTTGTTTATTTATTTATTTATTTATTTATTTATTTATAAGTGTCACTTATTTAATTCCTTGATTGGACATGTGATTAAAATTTCGAAATGTTGTAACAGTTTGAGTCATCGCAGTCATTAAGGCACCTTCCACTATGATCCTTTTAAACTTTAATTTAACTGGTTTGGTGTAATTTGCTATTATTTAGTTTTTAATCTTTAGAAAAAGTATTTCCCATCTATTACATCTTTCTGTTTGAGTACCCGGTTTTATTCTCAGTGTGATTTTGACACTTAGACGAATGCACATTAGTCAGTCAGATATCTTCGGGTAACTGTTACGCCCCGGCTCTGCTAGGCGTCAGGGGAGGTAACATAAATGAGTTCAGAGGCGGGAGGGACACGTTAAAAGGAAAACAAGATTTATTATCAACAGAAAACCGGTAGTGCAACAAGTCACTAGGGACCTAGGTAACATAAATAAACAAAGGAAATAGCTCTCATATATTCAAGATAACAAAAGAACACTAATCATCATAAACGAGTAACTCAAAGACAGAGGCTCAAACGCAGCACTCTAAACAACATAAATTATTTATTTATTTATTTATTTATTTATAAGTGTCACTTATTTAATTCCTTGATTGGACATGTGATTAAAATTTCGAAATGTTGTAACAGTTTGAGTCATCGCAGTCATTAAGGCACCTTCCACTATGATCCTTTTAAACTTTAATTTAACTGGTTTGGTGTAATTGGCTATTATTTAGTTTTTAATCTTTAGAAAAAGTATTTCAAACAAACATAAAGTGATGGAATAAATGACCAATAAAAGTGTAACTGAGGAACAGGAAACTTTGCCCTCTGGTGTGACGCCTCATCGGAGTACAGTGCCTTAGCAGGGAACTAATGGCTTATCCATTAAACCTCGGTAAACGCACTAAGCAAACACTGCGTCAGAAGGGCACAATGCGGAGGATGTGACTGTCCCACTTCAGTTGACAGCCTTTGTGTCTCTGCTTCATCATGGGATCATGGGTTTCCAAACCTCAAGTGCAAGTTCTTCTGCTGGGTCTGGACAACGCTGGCAAATCGACTCTCCTCTACAAACTGAAGCACAAAATTTGTGTCAGCACCGTCCCTACCATCGGCTTCAACGTGGAAATGCTCGAGGCCAGAAAGAACAGGAAAAAAATTGCGATAACAATCTGGGATGTCGGTGGTCAAGGGAAGATGCGCGACCACTGGCCGAATTTCTACCAGAACCCTGGAGCTATCGTGTTCGTCGTGGACAGCGCCGACCAGGAGCGTCTGAACGAGGCGCAAAGGGTGCTGGAAAGCACTCTGAGAAATGATGAGCTTCGGGGCCGTCCGCTGATTCTTCTCGCCAACAAACAGGACGTCGACGGCGCGCTGAATGTCACTGAAATCAAGGACAGATTCAACATGAGAAAGATCTGCCTGGAGCGGGATTGGTTCGTTCAGCCATGCTCTGCGTCGACGGGATTTGGAGTTGAGGAGGCCTTTAAACGAGTGGTCCAACTGGTCAAACTCCCGTCAGAGCCCAGTGCAGTGAAAGACAATATCAAGGATACAGTGCACTACCTCAGAACAAACAGCAAACATTAACATTTATTTATAAGCAATGTGATATTTGACAATATGACGAATGAGCTCTGACACTACCTTCTGCTTTAATCTCTTTGTATCAACAATAAATCGTATTTAAAGAAATGCTATCTGTTGGTTACATTTCTATGATTCTTATGCCCACGGAGACACGCACTAATCATATAAACAGGTAAGCTGTTTACTGCATGTGCATTTAGAAATTGCATCGCTGCATATCCATATCTCCTTTTAATTATTAAACGCAATTCTGTGGATCTCACTGACAGCATCATTAACCCAGGGGGAAAGCGCAACAAAGACAAGTGAAAATAGGTTTGGATAATTTAGTTGTGTTGCACTGACTCTCTGTTGTAAATGGTCTCCTTTAGCTAGTGTTTCATTTCACTTATGTAAGAAATGATAGATGCTGATAATCCACTGATTAGCTTTTCGCTTTCTAAACAGCCAGTCTGCAAAAACATAATCTAAATATGGTAAATGCTGATTGATAATCATTTTACTAGGCTGTATTAGAGCCTGACTGATTAAAGAGTAGATACTGTAGGCTTTGCAAACCCAGAGTTGCTGTTCGTGTTGTATTGTTTTATTTTTCCTTGCTAATCTATGAAGCATTAGATGTGATATGACCATAAATCGAGCCTCAGTACTGAGAGTATTTAGCAGAAAATTGAGCTAAACCTGAACACTCACTTGGACACACATTTTTTTTTTTTTTGAACAAATGGAGGAATTAGTTCAAAACATCTTCCAAAGGCATACAGTTCAGGTTGTATGGAAATTCATCTGACGATATCCTGTGCGTTCTTCTCCAAAAAACGCGCACTATAGTGACAAATATCTCGAATATCGAATACTTGAATCTATAGTGCTACGTGTCCGTGCCTTGAAGCTTGTCCATCACTGGATTCCGGTCGTCGATCTCTTCCCGTCCCGAACTGTCTCCTCATATGTCGGCAGATGTTTGCATTCATCGTATGTTGGCAGATGCGCAGCGGCAGCTAGATCCGCCGAGCTGTCCGGTGTACAGCTCTCCATAAGCATTTCTTGCGATGTGGTGGCCGCTGGCTGTCCATTTTGCGGCGGGGTGTCCTGTCTTGATCTTGAACACAGCACCCTCTGGACAAAGTATCCCAACGCGAAGAGAAGCAGCAGAATAAGTATTCCAGAAAGTTTTCGGGTGACCATGGCGATGCTGTAGTACGTATAGTTCACCAACTCCGGGCAACAGGTGACAACAGAGGTGTTGTTTCCCTGCGTGCAGCAGATCTGATCATTTCTGCAAAGGACGTCTCCGCATCTCTGGCTGCAATAAACAACCCTGCGAACGAAAAGGCAAGTAGTGAACAACGCCAGCAGTTGGCTTCTGAGGGAAAACATCGCCTGTGTGTTCAACGGGATAAAACAACCCAGTGAGAGTCAACAGCTAAAGCCCTGAAACAGGATGCAGGCGAGACGACGCAAATGCCCTGAGTGAAACACTGACGCAGAGCATTATCCACTCACCGCATCCCCAGAGTATGGATAAAAAACGGACCAGGGTGGGTAATCAACAATCTTAAGTCCAGGTATTAACAGTATCAACCGGCAGATGATAAACTGTAAACATTCCCCGACTGAAAACGATCAGACAGAGATCTGGACTTGCATCTGTAACCCCTGCAACGCATGAATATGCTAATAAAGCAGTGGCACTGAACTCCTAAGTGCTACTTCAGTGCGCTCCTGATTTGTTATGCACTTAGCAGGTATATTGGTCCAGCAGCTCGTAAACAGCATACATATAGTGGGTTGTTCATCTGATATGCAAGTAAACAGGCGCCCCGGAAATCGACAAGTCGTGTCAGAAAGGCTGAAGAATGACAATTAATCACGGAGGTGGGAGGGGACGCTGAAAAGAAAGTGGCCTGTGCAGACTGTTTCAGCACCGTGGACAGCGCTCATCACGCCCACCGAGGACAACAACAAGGGGCGCTGTCCGAGATGCTGACACCACAAAACCCAAAGAGCATAAATGCTCCAGCTGGCAAGAGCACAAAAAACATTCCATTTGCAATATTAATACCACTTTGTGTACATCAAGGGGTCAAGCCAGGCCATCCCCTTAAAAGGGGGCAATGTTTAGCGGACGTCCATTTAAGATGATCCGTACATGATGCAATAAGTGCTTCTAGGAAAGTGCTGCTCTTGGAAGGTGTTTGCCAAAAGTCTAAAAGGCTGCTACACATAAGCACAGATGTGACACTTTCTAATGTGTATTAAACATATTTATTGATAAAGTGTAAAGCTGCTCTTATATGAATTAAAAAAAATAAGAGTAAGATGCAACAGTTTAGTAAGCCATCTCTCCAGGGAGCTGTGACTAATGTGTTACTGGATATGCCTGAAAAGCCAAGATTTTATATTGCATCAAATACCCCACATCGTGACAATAATGTGGTTACATGAGTAGGCTGAGGGTAGTAATGGAAGGAAACGCTCTCTAATAGCATTTCTGCATATCTCCTTAATTGATAATGGTTGGCATGTTAGATGAATCTTTACAGCTGGCAAAAGGATGCACTGTTTGTGTTCAAGTGCACAAGCAATGCTTCCTTTTGACATCCACTTCTGTTGCTCGGGGCTAATGAGCTTGAGTGCTTAAAAACCCGATGCTAATTAAATTGTTTGCTAGCACCATATCAAGTTCACAGACTGAAAATTACAGGATGTTGGGGATTTGTTCATGTTTGTTGTCTATATAGCCGCTGAAGCAAAGAGAGTTATTTGTGATAGAAAAATACATCATTTAAATAAACTGATGGCAAGCTGCACACACTTGAAAATGGCTGGAGAAGTTCAGACAAAACTTTATTCAAAAAAATGTAACAGGTCTGATTGTGTTCTAGTGCAGAGGATGACCTGCATTCATGGGCTTTGTCTACTGTATCCACGACACATTTGTAACGTTCAAGTCATCAGAGAAATCTTTATTTTAATCCTCATCTCCAATAAAGCATCCCGAGTCTCAGGTGGTTTTGTTTGAAAATATCGTTTTTTGGGTCTGCTGAACTTGTGATATCGTTACTGAATGGCAGCACAGTTATGGGTCCCAGCTGGATTGTCCCTGTAAAAACAGGAAACATAAAATACAGATCACACAGGGTCTCACTTGGGTTTCTTTGAGCTCCACTCAAGGTTTAATTATTAGATCAGTACATTACTGTTAATCTCTGGAATACAAGTTCAACAGCAATCCAATTTTAATGAAAGTGTTTAATAGCAGATAAACCCACTGACTTAATATTGTACTCACGTGCTACGTAGTCTGTTCCTTCCTTCATTAATTTAGCAGAGGATTGCTCATATTTAGTGTGCCTGCGCCGGTGTAATCCTGGACGGAAACGGACGTAAGTGGCTGGATGATGTTTGGGTCCGTTCTGGACTAAACCTTCCAGTGAAGACAAGGTGGGCCATGCTTTGGTACTCATAGTAGTTTTAGGAGGTTGCATGGACTGAGTTTCTTCAACCTGGTGGGCAATATTACAGCTCCTACATGCCTCATCATTCCCGTCGACTGAACGCCACCTGGATAGCGTGTAATTTTACATGTATAAAATAAAATTACCCATCAGTGAAATCTGATATACAAAAGAATAAATATTTTGTACTTCAATAAGATTTTAAAGAGGAAAATACTTTCAGATGACATTGTATTCATCATGTCCATCACGACTTATTTTCTGATAACACAGTAGCACAAACGAACAACTGACCATTGCTGCACATAAAAATGACATGATTTTGGTACCTGTTCTCAGTTAAAGAGCAGGCCCTGTTTTGTGAGGTGGCAGTCATAGTGGCTGGAACAGCCTTTACATGGCAGGTTATATAAACCTGTGGATGAGACAAAAGTTTGGCCAAATTATGGACCCAAGACAATTGTGCCTTACCAATTTGGACATCACCAAATGCCGTTCCCCCTCCTCAAGATGCTCTGCTATGTCTTTACTGCAGCTGGTTTGTGGGGGGGGTGCATTCAGTTTTGTCTGTAGTAACTCAAAATCATATTCTGTTGGGTTGAGATCAGGTCACTAACATCACCACTGCAGAATATCCATCCCATCCATTCTTTGCTCTGAGAAACTCTTGGGTAGCTTCTGCAGTATGCTTCAAGTCATTATCCTATTTCCACTGTGAAACACTGATCAGTTTTGCAGCATTTGACTGAACCCATTTTTGTCCTTCTCTCATACTCCATGTACAAGATAAGATTAGTTTCCTTGTTTCATCTGTCCAAAGACACGGCCCAGTGATGGCTACCTTCATGTGCACAGACATTGCTTTGGCCCATATATTTACACTTGTAGTGAAAAGATAACACAAACTCAACACTTTGAATCAGCTTCAGATATTATGTCTCCATTTTTCATAAAAACAAAGAGGAAGCAGGTCTCACGTGACAAAAAAAACAAAAAACACAAACACAAAAACAAAAACAAACAAAAAAAGAAACTGCCTGTTGGCCAAGTGTGCAACTACATGTAAAAATGGTTGTAATTCCGAAACAATTAATGCAAAAATTTTGGTGAAACCCTCGAGTTAGAGCCGAAAGCCTGCATTTCAATTAGATATTGAATTAAAAATCCACTGTGGTGGTGCAAAGAGGCAAAACTACAGAAACTGCATGTTTGACAAATTATGGATCTCTCTCTCTGGTGTCATACTGAACATATGTACTGTGGAAAGCCATTATCTACTATCAACCTGGTTGCTGGGTGCTTGGTAAAAAATGAAGGCATCTAGCTGGAATCTCAGCTTATGTTCCTCAGTTCTTGGTAGAAAACGCGAGCTGGAGTTTGTCAGGTAAGCATCAGTAAGACATCTGTTATGTAAAAAAACAGACAATTTGGAAATGAAAACCTATGCCACGATACGAGTCTTACTATATGGAAATGTAGGAATCTTTATATAGAATTAAAGATTTAGCAGTAGAACTCACCCATGCTCAACAAAATCATATCTTAATGCTTCGTCTGCATCAGGAGTTGCTGTGCCAACACAATGGTCAACGTACACTCGCAGGGGCATGTGGTTACCAGTAACAGCAGAGACTTCAAAATGAATCGAGTCACCCAGGAAATACGTATAAGACCCTCTCTGAAACGTCCAAACGTCTGCAAAGATGGCAACAAATTAAAAAAAAAAATACACACAACCTTCCAATGAATATTTCTTAAACCTCTGATGGCATTTTCAAGATAAAGCGGTGACGTCAAGTGTGACTCTTAGTGATGGCTGTCATCCTTTTAATACCAGTCATGAGAAGCAGATGAAAGTCTATCTGGTCTTCTGCTGAAGCTGTCACAACAAGTGAAACCCAGGTGGGATGCAGGGAAACGCCACCTACAGAATACTTCCTGAAAACAGACAGATTTCACACAGATTTCTACAACACACTGCAAACCTCTGTTCATATGCATAGGCATACTTTTTGTAATGACATTCAACTGGAATAGCAGCTCCATCCAGTCTGAGCAAACCATCAGACGAGGGCTCAGGGGAGTAGACCAGCACATTGGCATAGATAAGCTTGTCTTGTGTCGACTGAAAGCAAATGTTAACATTTTAGTCTGCAACTCACACTTCATTCATTTTGTTTTGTAAAAGGAGAAACTTTTGACCAGAACACAGCAGTGACTGAGCCACGCTCCAGAGAACTAGCAGTACTTACTGAGAGCTTTGTCCCACAATCCACCAGCTGGGCCCGGATGGTGAACTCCGCCTCTCCCGATGGGACTGCTCCGCACACTCTCTCCTCACCCGCTGAATCTGAGCCCAGTCTCAGATGTCCGCCGTCCACCTGTAGACCTGTGTCAAACATGTCAGCCTGCACCACAACCTCCATGGCGTCCGGGTGGCAATTGACCGCGACCGGTCGAGGGCGCTCCCGGAGCCCCATGCTCTGCTTCTGTTTCACAGCAGCAAAGTGAGGCTGGACGCGGCCATATGTCCCGCCCCGGCTGAAGGAGTTTGTCGCGCTTGACTCGTTGCTGTGAACTAACCTGCTGCTTTCTGCGAATGCGCAAACGGAATAAAACACGATAAAGCACCAAGAAATGAGGCCTTGCAGGTAGCAGTCCATGCTTTAGCCAGGTTTTTGGAAGGAGCGATGAGTCCCCCACAACACACCCTCTGGAAAAAAAAAAAAGCACCACAGCTGTAAGTGATTGCACGCTCTCCAACACACCTGGTTTTACTGATTATAGCCGTTTCACTGAGCATGCGTGCCCGTTACTTGAAACGCGACGACACAAAAGTGCTTTTTAGTCAGTGCAACAAGTTAAAAGCTTATTTTTCGGCACAATTTCATTCATTTCGATTGTGTGGTCGTTTTGACCAAGATATAAATGCTATAGCATAGAATTTCCACCAGGTGGCACTAAAATAACATCACGTCAGCATGTCGACAGGGTTTGAGTGATGTAATGATGACTTCATTCTTCTGTTTAGAAGCGTGACTATTTTTGGAATGAAGTTTCTCTTGAGCCTTAAGATTTTAGCACCAGTTTACTACGTCAGCTCTACTGGGATGTACGTGAAATGCCATTACTCACTAACTACCTAAAATAAATTTTTAAAAAAATAGTCTGATTAAATTCCAACTAAACCTGCCAACTTAAAAAAAGAAGAAGATGAGAATTACATTTATAAACTAGAAGGGGCAGCAGATAGGGCTTCTTTACCCTGGGTTTTCCCCCTTAGTCTACATTCAGGTTGCCCCATCTTAAACAGTTTTCAGTCTTTACTGATGAAACTTGCATACATTTACATAGTATTAAATGAATTAACATGGCATTTCCTGCTTGTGTGGTGGGCTTGCACATATCCACCTCAGTCTGGTCTCTTTCTTTCCTGCCATGTTATCACATGTATTTAGATATCCATCTCATTCTATCTTCTGTGCGTGATTCTGATCACTTTTTAAATTTTTTTTTTTGTCTACCTCACATGTTTCTGTGGCAAGAAAGTCGCGCCTCTTTTCTCAGCCTCATAAGCCACAAATGTCAGCTGTGACAATTCAAACGAACAGGGAAGGGATGCGGACGGAAACAAAAAGTTATATTTCATTTTCAGTTCGTTTTATGAATAAACAGTTCAACTTATCTCTACTTTCAAACCATCGTTCCCACAATAAACCTGTGTAACTTTCAGGTGGCACTTTTGGGCATTGACCTGTTTGTGTTTGTGTTCGAGTCAAGAAAACATCAACAGCGTTTTACACGCTCACAAGTACCACTAATCATGGGGATGGTTTTTAGAGTATCCTGTTTGTCTGTTGCACAAGCATGTCTAAGCAACCTATCCTAAATTCAATATCGAAACTGAAAGCGTGGCATGTTCGGATTTTTTTTCTTTGTGAATAATGAATACAGTAGTTGACATTGTGAAAAATCAGTGCACAATTGCACACACCCAGAACCCTGCATAACGTATGACATCATTTAGGAAACACCCAGTATATCGTGTTACATGGAAGTGCTGTATCCTGAATGCCGTCACAGCCTGCATACGAGTAAAACCTGCAATTATAATGTGAAATAAAACAACTTTGTTGTAATTGTCATTGTTAATTATTTCGTGTTGACTTTTCTGTATAAATATGACATAAAACATCCAAAATAAAATCCTAAAAGTGAAAAAAGGAACAAAATTAAATAAAAGAGACAAAAAACAGACTGAACTTACATATATTTGAGTGGCAAAAGTATGTGAACCATTGCTTCAAGTGTCTGGTGTACAGCCTTGTGTAGCAGTAACTGCAGTCTAACATTTCCTGGTCAGTCAGCTCTTGATCAGTCCTGCACACTTTCTTGGAGTAATTCTAACCAGTTTAAATCCATACAATGCTTTTCCAGGACATTTGCCGATTTCTTCATGTTAACTGCTTACTTCAGGTCATTCCACATTTCCATTGGATTAAGCTGAAGACTGAATTTGTGTATCATTGTTTTGTGTACTGAAGGTTTCAGTCTTGCTGCATGACCCACACCTTCTATTCTGATATTTGGCCAGTATCCTTACATTCTCCTTTAAATAATTTTTTTTTTAAAAATTGCTATAATTTAGAATTTAGTCATCAAAGTACAGCTGCAGAAACGAGCCCAAAGCATGACATCACTCCTGCATTGCTTCACAGATGAGTGAAGTTTCCTCTTCTAAATGGCATTGTTTTTCTTTCTCCACAGGTAACACTGTGTTCATGAAGATGAATGTGAGAGGGGCTTTTAGCTGCTTAAAAGTTACCCACTGTTCCACTGTGACCTCCCACCCCTGGACTAGGTGCTTTCCTTCATTTTCACAGAGACTGTCTGACTGTGGATTGGTTGCGTCCAAACTTATCAACAGCTCTGAGATCTTGTTTGTTTTTTGTCATAAAACACTTCCACAAACACATATAGGGAAGATTTGATTTTTTTCTGTTTTTAAAGTACATACAGGGTGCTGATTCATAGCTGACTCTCACCCTACTGACTGAAAGCACATGACTCCAATTTCACCTTGAAATTAATGGCTAATCATTGAAGTTCACACACATTTGCCTCTCACAGATATAGAAGACTGGATGATTTTTCTCAAGTAATAAATCACTGTATATTATAATTATTTAATTACCTACTTGTAGATATAGTGTTAAAATCAGAAGATGTTTTAGGTCATGTTTATTCAATGATATTGAATAATAATAACAATAATGATTCTTTCTGTAAATCTTGGTCTTAACAGATTAACTATTTGATGCATTTCTAATGCCACTGACTGTAATCTCACTATAATGAAGTGTCATAATCCTGTTTTTAAGTGTAATTTAACCCCTTGGCCAGACACTGATTGACTTTCCTTCTCGATACCAGACCACCTTTTATTGGCATTTTATTATTACTATTTTGTTATGACAATAATAGTCACCTGACTATTATTATCTTAAATTGGGAATTTCCAAATGAAGTGTGAATAAACACTATACTGTGGTCTCTTTGTAAATGTTCTCCATGGTGGGTTTAGTTTGCTGGGCTGACATGTTTACAGGAAACACAGAGCCTTGTGATTGGTCTGTGGCAAAAACAAAGAAACAAAACAAAATCCATCAATGTGGAATCTACATTTTTTGGTCATTTAAAATCTATTAAGGAATATTGTTTTCTTATAATCCACAAATGCTTTTTATTGTTTTCAAGCTTGACCATAAACTCACCATGTGTTTAGACTCTTATAAAGAGTTAAATCAGTTATCTCGCTGTAACATATTTAAAATGAAAATTTAAAAAAAAAAAATCAGTGAACAAATTAAATATAAACCAGCAGGTAGTATGCAGGAAAAAATGTTTATTCAGTGATTCTTAGAATCAAATAAATGACACCACATTCAACATTTGAAAATAAATAGTCCAGAATAGAATAAATAAATAAATAAATATCATTTCCAATTCAGTAAACACAGTTAAATATAAGTTGTCAATTTTAAGATATGAATTAAGTAATTTATGAAATTTTAAAGTATACTGAAGTGTTTTCTGTCAGAGCAACATTAAGTCACTGTAGTTTCTGTAATTTCAGTGAAAAGTAGTTTTGTATGACTTTCTGTAGCCTGTTGAGTATTCTTGTGCTGGTGCTCAGTGACGATTCATTTAGTGTATTCACCAGAGGTCATATACGCAATCACTCGATTTATTGTGATGGCACGGACCTGGAAGCCCTTCAGCACTTTGCAGAGGTGAAGTCTTTGGTCGAAGGAGCTTCCGAGGTCTGCAGCAGCCTTAAAGAAACACAGAAACATTATAAACCATTTAAATCATTTTATGTGTTTCAATTTTGTTTCCTTAACAAGCCTAATATTTCTTTTTCAAAATATTGAATGAGAAAGATGCCAAGAAGTGTGAAATCAAGCTTCATATGAAAATGAATAGATCCCTTACCTCCCTTGAGGTCGAGTTTGATGGCAGACTTGAGCTGAAGCAGTTCTGATGAGAGCAAAAAAATTCTTATATGATATAAATAATGCAAATGTTGGTAGTTTGTGATTTCTCCCTTATTAAGATTTTAAGATTTATTTTAAGTATTCTGGCAAATCACACTGCGATACAACAACATTCAAAGAGTGATTTTATTAAAGACTCAACATTTATTTATTGAGAATTATTTAAAATCACAGTAAAAATGAATAATAATTGTGTATAATCACATACCTCCATGAGTTCTCTGAGACTGGACAGAAGAGTACTACCAGGCTGCGCTGCGAGAAATTTGTAGTAGTAGTCCAGATCCTCGCTAATGTCTGTCAAACATAAATTCTACCGGAAAACACAGCAAGCACAACCACAATATGTGTCAAACATTATTTTAGATTTGCTGTCAATTGTTTGGCTTCCATATCTAGACCTTAACATGTTTATGAAGAATATAAAGTAAAGAAAAAAATTTGATGAAGTAGCACAAAAACCTACCTGATTAAATCCTGATGTAGTGATTCCTGAGCATGTTGATCCCTGTGGGAGAAACACAGTTAACACAGTTAAGTAATCAGAGTAATCAAATGTTTGTTATATCTGTACATAGACTGCTAATACTTTTAAATGTTTTTCATTTCACGATGTATCCTGAAATAAAATGGAAGTGATCTGGTATTTAAAGTGGGTACCTGTGGTGCACACACTGATGGTGTGTTGGTGTTCGTGTACAGCTCCATGTTCTGCTTCGTGCAGTCAATTCCACTAAACAAGGTTTTCTGTTTGAGGAAAAGTAATTTTCTACTAAAATGTAAACTGTAAGGAAAAAAAAACAGTATGGATTTGCATTTGTTGTAGGCCTACCTGGTTGAGTACATCCGTGATGTTCTGTAGGAGTGTTTTTGCGCATAATACGCAGGAGTCTGGCATTGGTCCTTTTATTGGCACAGATTGGCTGACCTGCCATAAAGGATGAGTGAGCACTAGGAGCAGCAGTGCAGTAGTGAAGTCTAGAAAAAAAGAGAAAAATTAGATTACTGTAAAATATCTCTTGGGAAGATTAGACTCTTCAGTCATGATACGTTATACTCACGGAGCTTGATGAGGGGCATCTTGGTTCAGAGTGGTAAACCGTGTTCTTTGACTGTGTCTGGCTGAGCAGTGTTTTATATTCAGACTGATGCAGGGATTTCCCTGCATCAGCCAATGCAATAGACCTACAGTAAGTTGAAAGTGTACACTCAAGTTTGTGTAGTTTCCTTTCCCACCATATATCCGTGGTTTGGTGAAACTAATGTCTGTTCATTGTTCGATTACCAAAGAAAACATAATGAAAGTTCATCCCATGTGCTCTTTTAAACTGTGATTGTGCACAGTTATGTCTAATATTTCTCAAAATATTGATCACATCTAAGATATCATTAATCTCAAATAAACTTGCTTAGCTTTTTAAGGATGAAAAAACACGTTGGTATAATAATACAACTTAGATAAAAGATAGAAGTCGAAATGTTTTTTTTAATGTGACAAAAAACTGAAAAAAAACCCCACTCTAAATGGTCACATTTAATATGGACTTTATTAATAATCATGCTGGTATTTGAACTGCACGATATAAACACACACACACACACATATATATATATATATATATACACACACATATATATATATATATATACACACACATATATATATATATATATATACACACACATATATATATATATATATACACACACACATATATATATATACACACACACATATATATATATACATACACACACACACATATACATATATACACACATATATATATATACATACATATATATATATATATATATATATATATATATATATATATATATATATATATAT
>VVHJ01064150.1:0-11709 GCA_015107715.1 Tylochromis polylepis
ACAGGGTTAGCATCACTGGAGCACTTCAGGTGTACAGTCTCTCCCTCATTCACATCTGACTGGTACTCAACCTTCACATTCACTGGAGCATCTGCATAGAAACATTTAGCCCTTCATGTTTATTTTGTATTATCTTACTAAACGATGCAGTGAGGTCAAACCTGAGTTTCATTAAACATTTTGATATACTCTAATTGTGGTGCTTAATGAGAACTGTGGGGAGTTGCCAAAGTTAGAAACATAAATGTACTGAGAAAATAGTGCAATCCATCCAGTAGTTTTGATAAGACATTTGAGTTAGTGGTTCATTGTGAGACCAGTAGACTGACATCAGTATTGAGTAAGCAACATTACAGAAAAGTAAAACCACAAGGACAAAACTAATAATAAATGTAATTTTAATTTGCGAAGCCATTTAAAAATGTTGTAGGTAAAAAAACATAGAATCAGACAGAATTTAATCTTCTTTGTGCCAGAAGCTCATTCACTGTAAATAACAAAGAACTTAGTGTTGACTCTGGTGATAATATAGATAAGTCAATCATAATCATCGTCATCAAACTAGCCCTGGTGATACTGCAACAATTAGACTGTAATAAAGATATTTATACTGTACTTTTCCTTTATCATCAACATGTATTTAAAGCTTACACACTTACATTTTACTTTAATGGTCTTTGATGTTTCTTGGTGCTTTCCTCCATGGTATGTTACTCTGCATTGTAAAGGTTTGTTGTGATCAGAGCGGTTTGAGCGAAAGGTCAAAGTAGATGATGAATTCCACTGGCCTTCATGAAGCTTCTGTGTTTGATCATGCCGCTCTCCAGAGTGACTCCAGTGGAAATCAGGTGGATATGTGGGGCAGGAGTGAGACACAGAGCACGATGCAGACACAGTTTGACCCTCCTTTACCTCCTCTTGCACAAACAAATCAATGGGATTTGGTTCATCTGTTTTAACAAGAAAGATCATGAATATCATAAGTTTACTGTAATGCAACATGCATAGCAGTTAGTGTACTGGAAAGTTGATGGGTTTTTTTATGAAGTCTTTGTTGGTAAAACATGAATAAGAGTCTACTGATACACTACTGAGGTTACCAACACATAACATAGTTGCATTAATAATATACATCACAAGGAAATATGAAAGGAAAGAATAAGAAGAAAAGTATTTCATGCTTTATTCAAGGTCTACCCCAAAATCAGTTTGGTTAAAAATACAGTGCAACTGGAAAAGAGCTGGAGCTTCATTCGGTATGCTGCCTGTCTATGTCGGCACGTTTCCTAATCAAAGTGTGATTTATAAGCTATTGTCCAGAATTTTAGTTTTCAGTCTGATTTCAATTCATAGGATGAATTAAAAAAATGTTAAATCGGATCTGCTTATTGAATGTTTTATTAGCCACCTGTTATAAAAGCACCCTGATCCCATGCTATTGACTTGATACAAATGAATCTGGTCAAACCTGATATGGCAAAACTGGAAATACTTAGAAATGGAAAGAAACACTGGAAATGAAGAAAGGATTATAAGAACTACAAAGTGTGAGTTTACTTTTATGTGTCCCCTCAAATTTATTGACTTTATTTACCCATCACTGAAATGGAGACTTTGTTATTTCTGTAAGAAGCGCTGTTGTAACCTCCAATTTCAATCCTGAAATAAAAAGGTCCTCTGTCATTTTGTTGAAGATTTTCAATCATCAGAGAGCAGTTCTTGCTGGCATCTCCAAGAAGTTTTGTTCGACTCTGATACTGCTTCACAATTTTCAACTCAGCTGGATGATAGATGACTCGATCCCCCTCAGTGGTCATCCAAATTCCTGTGAAGCTTTTGGCCTTCCCTTGTGGATCTGGGTAGTTATAAGAGCAGGGGATCACCACACATGAGCCAAGGAGACCTTTTACTTCGTTTGGCACATCAGCCGTCCAAGATAATTCTGCTGTTTGAGTCACTGTCATAAATTGCACAACAAAATGTGTTCAAATGAAGCATAGAAGTGGGACAGAAGTGAAGTATAAACGCATGAAACAAAGTATAAACGCCTCTGAAAATTAGACATTTTACTGGAGAAAAACAGCACATCATAAAACAAATAACTGTCTACTATACAGCTATAAGACTGCTCACTTCTAGAGCATATTAGAAATAAATATTAAAATTAGCTGTGTACATTTTGCAGAATATATCATACCTTTGAAGTAAATGCACAAAAACAAAAGCCACTCTAAAGCTTCCATCTCTTCTTCTCACTGCCAGATCTAAAAAAAAAGAAAAGTGATGCATATGTGTGGGTGCTTTTATTTCCTGTGACATGAGTACTTGCATACTTTCCATTCTATTTATATTTAATCTATTCAGTGTCCTCTTACCCACTAATGAGTCGCAGCACATCGCTGTCTCACTCGACCCTGGTTCTGCCAGAGCTTCTTTCCTGTTAAACAAGCTATATTAGGTTGATATTATAGAAGGATGGACTATTTCTCCTAACACTGAAAGCAACAGTATGTGATATGTATAGAACGTAATGAGAATGAAAATGTGCAGTTATAGTTTGTTTTTGTTTTGTGTAAGGATCATGTCTGTACCTTAACCTTCATGTCTGTGCCGGTCAAATTGGACCAATTTAAAAGTTTTATCACTGAAAAATGTTGTTAATTTGATCAGGCTGACTTGAGATTCCATGACTTTGTTTACAAAGAGGATTTCAACACACAAAATAAATTGTATTAATTTAATACAATTTTTTGTGTTTTATTCAAAATTTGTAGACTCTTAGTGTTTCCAAGTTCAAAAATGACTGATCATTAGAAATGAATGGTAGAGACAAAAATTAGTGTAAATAACTGAGTTCTGGTAAATCTTCATTTGTCAGATGGACAAATGCGCCACATATAGACACCATGGATTAGAGGAGAAAGTGTTAGAAGTTGAAGACGGCACAAAATATAATCCAGATCAAGAAATGCCAGAAGAGGATGGCCATGCTGAGGCTTGTGTCACATTCAAGTCAAAGAAAGGGAACTTCTCCCCACCTGAAAATCAAGTTAGGCCTTTGGCTGAAACTGTCATCATGATGACCAGAGGACCCGCACAATGTGCCAAATCCTTGATGACATCAAATCCTTTTTTGTACTGTTCCTAACTCAGTCCATCAAAACCATAGTGACCAACCTTGAGGGGAAACAGCCTTACAAAGACAACTGCAAGGAGGTAGCCCAGAAAGACAGGACAATATTTCAAGCCATCGTGTCACTCTAGAAATTCTACATGTTGTTACAGGTGATTCGCTTTGACAACCATCATACAAGGCCAGGCCATCATCACCAAGACAAAAGATTTCCTTTACTTAGTTGATGCTAATACGTAGTCAGATATGATGTCTTGTATGAAATTCTGCTCAACCTCTTATCTGAGGTTTTGATAGAAGTTAAGCTAAAATAATATAAAGTATAGTTGTGTGTTTAACTGCTTCTTACAGGAACATAAACATTTTCATAGCAAAAGAGCAAAACACCCATTCACCCATATTTTAAATCTACAGTCTCGTTTCCTCTTCATAAGAAAACCGCCCCTGATGGGGTTAGAGGAGCTATGAACAACCCTTCACATATTTAAACTAGCACTACAAGGCCTGTTTGTGGTTTCGATGAGTTGAGAAAACGATGAGTTTCCTCTTGCTGATCTGTTGTAAATTCAGTCACTTGTGGACCCCACTTTGAAAAAAAGGCATAGTTAAGTAAATCAACTTGTTCTTACTGTATATAGCTTTTCTACTCAACCACTTTAAAGTCTTACTCTTAATGATAATATCAATACATCTTATTTGACTGACTCTTGTAATCTGGCCTTGTAAAAACCCAACAACACATGAGAGCAACGACTGCTTTGCTTATAAACATTTCTCACTTCTGAGTAAAAGTGCAAATTTAATAATACCTGATTAAATAAAGTATTCCAAAAGTCCACTTAAGTAAAAGTCCAGAAGAATTTATTTCCTTATGAAACAAATCTAGCCACTCTGTGCAATAACTTTTGATACTTATAAAAAATGAAGAAACAAAAAAAAGCAAATATAGACATACATGCTTAGAGTTTTTTAAATTTCATTTTGCACCCCAAAAACCTCCAGAAACAATAACCACAGGCCTATGTGGCATAATGTACGCCTTTTCCTTTCTTAGACATCACTTTGCATTACAATATCTCAGTAACATAAACAAACAAATTTGTCAACAGACTCTGTTCATAAATATTTTTTGTATGCAACTTTCTAGAGCACAGTGTGTTTTTGGTGCTCACTACTGTAACCAACGCTAGAAGCTTTTTTTTTTTTTTCCCAGCAAATACACCTGAAACAAAATCCAGCTTGACGAGTGACCTGCACGTGAGCTGTTACAGTAGATCGCTTTGCTTTGGCCTGGTTCTTTAAAGGGTGACTTTTCTTCTCAAGAGTTTAGCCAGTAGTTTATTTTAGCTAGTTGGTTGTTTAAACTCTCTTTCTTTTTCTCTGTCTACACAGATCTGAACTGCCCTTAGTTTTGGCTGAACTCACAGATTCACAAATTACACATGACCAGTTGTCATGGCCCCTCTTTCCTTGCTGGCTTGACCTGCCATTTCTGTTTGTTTTTTCTTCCCCCGTTTCTCCCTTGAACCTATTGATAATCACACTCACCTGCAGCTGATGATCTCATCACTGGGCACTATTTAACAGAGTGGCTGATCTTCAGTCGATGCTGGAATGTTGAGTGACAATAGTTAATGAAACCTTGCCTTTTGCAACAGGCGATCTTATCGTGTCTTGTCTCAGTAAAGAAAACTAACTTCTGTTTCCTTTTGTGGCCAGGAAAACCGCGGAGAGTTTTGGAGAGAACTCTTAGTTTTTGTAAATAGTTCTGAGGGAACTGTGGAGAGGAAGTCCTCCTTTTAGGTCCTGTTTTTCCGCCACTTAGCAAACCTGATGGAAAAATCCAGCCATAAATGGACCCAGTGGATTCCAGTCCTGTTCCAGCAACCAGTTGGCAGGTTCTCCTCTGGGGTTGGGAGGAGCCGCCTTGAAGGAGCCAAGCCCAGGAAGAAGCGAGCCTACAAATGCTGAAGCGCACCTCACCTCTCACCCTCAGCCAGGAGAAGGCGGCTGATGGCCAGTGAGTATATTTATTGTGGCAGGAAAGTGGCACTTCATTGCCACCTGTCTCTTGTGGCCTAAAGATTTTGCCCGCCAGTCACTGTAGGGATACTAGCAGGCAAAATAAACTAAGCTTTCCTACCATGACCTGTGTGCCTGGCCGAACTCATCTTTAACACTCGCACTCACTTTTGTCAAGCCCTGGTTGACTCTGGAGCTGAACAAAGTTTCATTGATCAATCATTAGCAAAAGAACCCGGCATTCTTCTAATCGCCCTGCCTGAATCATTGCAAGTCTCTGCCTCAGACTCATAGAACACAACCCATTTCACTCTCCCATGTAGAGAAAATTAGTCTGTTTTTGTTTGACGTGTCAAACACCCCTTTGGTCCTCAGTTTTCCATGGCTGAGTACACATAACCCCACCACTGATTGGACCAAAAGTTGTATTTCTGGGTGGAGCCTCTGGTGTCACGAAACCTGCCTGCGGTCAGTTACCCCCTGTGTCTCGCCCACTGCTCGATCTGTGCTGCTAGCACATATGTTACCTTTGTTTAATATTTAAATTTGTTTGAACTGAAACATTTAAGTGTGACAAACTTACAAAAAAATAGGAAATCAGGACGGGAGCAAAGACTTTTTCACACCACTGTAAATGATGAGTTTGGTAGTCAATACAGGATTTCCTGTATTTAGTTGATGCTTAAAGATATTTAATACCAGTCACACTAATACATTACAATGTGTTTTTGTACAGTCTGTATTGAGGTTCTTACACAACCCCCAAAAGATAAATTGCTTTAATTTCACAACCAATAAAAACTCTCTATTTAAAAAAAAAAGTCTATTTCAAATTTGGATGTCTCATTTCCTCTTCACAAGTTGAGAGAAACATGCCTTTACTTGCACTAACCCTGTAAGGCTTTCACTTATCACGATGAGTTTTTTCTTGTGGAGCTTTTGTGTTGATTAAATTGTCCACAGTGAATTCAGTCACTTGGATCGTGTGGCACTGTATGACAGTGGAGATTTATGAGCGTGGGGATGATATGTTGCCAGATCTTAGTGCATGTCAGAAGCCTGGCAGCTAAGTTCTGGACACACTACAGCCTGTTTAAGGCTTTGCTGAAAATCCTGGATCTCATTACAATAATCCAGCTGGGTGGTGAGAAAAGCATAGATGAGGGTCTCTGGTACAGAGTTGGTGAATGATGGCTTAAGTCCAGAAATGTTCATTAGATGGGAGAAAAAAAGCTACTTTGGTGACCGAAGGTTTTTACTGATTTTTCACATTTTGTTTGACCTTGACCCCATTTTCACAAATTAAATCATCTTGTGCTTTTATTGGTATCTACCATCACACATATTTGCAAATAGTATATTTAAAACTGGAAGCTAGAATGCTGAAGCGACAGACAGAATCGACTACATTCATTACCCTTTGGGGGAGAATGATGATAAAACATAAAACACTTAATGAACATCATTTGATGAGACAAACAATAGCATAAATTTGAACTTGAAACTGGAATAATATATATAGATATAGATAGAGAGAGAGATAGATAGAGAGAGATATATATATATATATATATATATCTCTCTCTATCTATCTCTCTATCTATCTCTATGATACAAGATGAAAATGGCATAAGGATTTTTTTTTTAACATTTTCCTTGACTCCCATCTGAAGACACAAACATGGACTGTCTTCCACAGATGTTACACATTGGCGTATACTGATTCATCCCAGTCAGTCTACAAAGAAAAATAAGTTTAATTCACTCCATTCTTTGATGTATGCACATAACAATGAAGAAAACCTAACTCACCCCTAAGTTGCCATATACATGATAATTGGTGTAAATGTCATTGCAGTGGGCATCTTCATAGATCTCTTTCCTACAGAAACAATAGACAAAGCAGACTTTTTTTCTTATCTACATGAAATTGAAGTTAAGTCACTCCTCCTTGGGTTATATTTAATCACAAGTTTTGTTTGTTTGCTAATTGAGGGGAAGAATTTATACCTTCTTGCTGGGGCATAATGAGGGATCTCTACACGTCTCTCTGACTTCATCGTGCTCAGGTCAGATGGTGGTGTCTCTCCTGATCTCCGTGTGCTAGCAGAAATATGTTTTATTTTTTTGGCATTACCTCTCATGATAATAAATATTTTGTTTAAGAACTCACCATTTTTTAATTCCAACAGCAGTGGCTATCAAAATGATGAGCAAAATCACACCTGTTCCAGAAGCAATCAAGATATTTTGTGTGTTGTCTGTCAAAAAAGAAAAGCATACAGTGTTTTTGGTCATGTAAATATTGAATAAAAAGAATTTATGTTCTATTCTTGAGATTTTTACTTACCATTCACAGGTAAAGAGAGTGTGAGGTTTGCATTTCCCAGTGTGTTGTTTGCCAGGCAGTGAACAAACTTAAAGGACTCAAAGTCTGTCTGCAGAGTCCCAGTAGTAACAGAGCCAACTGTCTCGACTTTGGTACTTTGCCGGACTCTGTCACCAAGAACAAAATGGACCATGCTGGGAGGTTTGGACTCCACAATGCACTCACACTTTACTGTGCCGCCATGTGAAGAACACTTAGAGGAAGTCTTAATGTCAGGGGCATCTGTAAAGACAGCAGATATAATTAGGATCTAACAGATAACCATACATTTATTATATATGCTTGAATGAAAAGAAAATTCTCTTCTGTTGTTATATGTTTTGTATTGTTTACTTACATAACACACTGAGCTTCACGGTGCTTGATCTGACTCGTCCTTCCTCATTGACAGCAGTGCAGTACACGGCCTCTACTGAGTGTCTGGAGACATTTGACATTGTGTAGGTTTGTCCCTTATTCAGCAGAGCACCAGTTTCATTGTGCCACTCGTAGCTGCTGACAGGGTTAGCATCACTGGAGCACTTCAGGTGTACAGTCTCTCCCTCATTCACATCTGACTGGTACTCAACCTTCACATTCACTGGAGCATCTGAATAGAAACATTTAGCCCTTCATGTTACTGTGCAGCATTTTATCTTATTTTACATACAGTCAGGTCAGAATTGAGCTTATTTCAACATTCTGACATAATGGTGGCACCAAAGGAAAACTTCACGAAGTCGACAAAGTCACCAATAGTTTGGAGATGATGAATATACTAACAAAATATCAAAGCAGTTGATCCAGTAGTTGTTAAGACTATATCAACTTTCAGCCAGTGATTCATTGTGATACCACTAGACTGACCTCACTGTTCATTAAGCCAAAACACTGTGTAATTATCAGGCAACTGCAAGATGACTTACAGTATCAGCAAGCAGAGGTTTTGGCAGTTTGCAGGTCTGTAGCATTTGGGTGTATGTTAACCACAACACAAAGGACGAAACATCAGCAGTAAAATTAGATAAGCGGTTCCAAAAGTCTCTCATTCTACAGTGTGAAAGCTTATTCTCACTGTAGAAAACATTCAAAGTTTGCAGTCTTCCCAGGAGTTGATGTCCCAGCAAATTCACCCCAAAGTCTGACTGCAATGCTAAAAAAAAAAAACTACAAAAAACCCAACCCCCAAAAGCCACATATCAGACCCTACAGGCCTCTGTTAACATGCTCAATGTTACATTTTATGAAAGTACAATTAGAAAGAGACTGAACTAGTATGGTCTGTTTGGAAGGGTTGCCAGGTCAAAATCCTCTCTTTAAAAGGAACTGAGCAGCATGACTCAGCTTTGCAAAATTTGCAGTCATTCACTCAACCATGAACTCCTCTGCATATCAAAGTATTCTTGAGTCAAACATGAGGCTAAAGCTTGTTTGTAGCTTGGTCTTACAACTGGTTAATAATCCAAAGGACATTACCTACCAAAGAATGACTGACAAAAGAATAAAAGTTTTGCAGTTGCCTCGACAAAATTCAGATCTCAACCAGATTAAAATGATGTGGTGACAATTTAAAAGAGAGCTGTGCATAAACAAGTGTCCACAAACCTCAGTGAAATGAAGCAACCTCCTAAAGACGTGGAAGATGAAATTTCTTCAAAATGATGTGAGAGACTGATAGTAATACAGAAACGGCTACTTACTTTACAAGTTACTGTAGCTACAGTAGAGGTGGTTCGACATGCTATTGAATCATGAGGTGCGTTTCATTTTCAAATTACTTTGGAGTTTTGTGTAAGCGCTCTTTATCATGATTACACATATAATATTTTTCTCTTTTTACTGTAAGTCACATTAACTCATCCACATACGGCACTTTGTTCTATACCAACTTGTAATAAATATATTTAAAGATAAACAGTTTCACATTCTGCATAAAAAAAAGAAAGATTTGTTCTAATTCTAACAATTTTCACTAATTCTAACTGTGTGCACACATGGTACAAAGCAACCATATCAGAATACCCTTATTTTTCATTATGCTGGTCTGTGCTTTCTTAGCCTGGTTTGCTGTGATTTCAGTTTTCACTTGTGGTTTTTATGATTTCTGGTCTTTTCTTTATAACTGTAAAGAACACTGTATTCGAGATTTTTTAAAAGTGATCATTTTTACAACATTTATAGGATTTTCTTTTATCATCTACATGTATTTGTCAGTGCGCACTTACATTTTACTTTAAGGGTCTTGGATGTTTCTTGGTGCTTTCCACCGTGGTATGTAACTCTGCATTGTAAAGGTTGGTTGTGATCAGTGTGGTTTGAGTGAAATGTCAGAGTAGATGTTGAATTCCACTGGCCTTCATGAAGCTGCTGTGTTTGACCCCGCTGCTCTCCAGAGTGACTCCAGTGGAAAGAAGGTGGATAAGTGGGGCAGGAGTGAGACACAGAGCAGGATGCAGACACAGTTTGATTCTCCTTTATCTCCTCTTGCACAAAGAAATCAATGGGATTTGGTTCATCTGTGTTAACAAGAAAGATCATGATTTTAAGACCCAAGCTAACTATGATTATTTTAAGTACAGTCTATTGCAAATCCAAAAACCAATCCAAGTCAATAGAGCTGTTGAACTTCCAAATACCACAATTCGTAGAACTAATATAGGAAACAGATTAAGGTGAGAAGAAGGGAATAAGAAAAAAAATCACCATTCCTATTAAAAATGTAACAATCTGAGAATGTGGACCTCATTTTACTATGATTTGACTTTCTGATATGTGGCAGGTAAGGAGGACCCAATCGCAGCACTTTGAGACCAAGGGGTAAACTAAAGAGGTAGCTTTATTGCTGTACATAAAAAAACCTCAAAAATACAAAAACTAAGCTAAGGAACTTGGAAACTAGAGCCAAAACACAGAACTCTAAAACACAGAGAGACACACACAACAGCAGGCAGAGAGAAACTGAGGACATAAATACACACACACGATAACGAGAGGATGGGTAGCAGGTGGAAACACAGCTGACACTAATTAGGAATCAACATAGAATATTCAAATAAGACTATTTAGTTCAGAAACATAGAAATAATGAACCAGTACCATAACACTTTCCACAAACAGAGTTCATCTGAAAATTCACTAATGAAACTATGAGTGGAAAATTTGAGTGTAACTGTATTTATTAGCATTCATTCATTCATTTAACTTACCGATCACTGAAACAGAGATTATGTTCTCTGAGTAGGAGTATTTGTTAGAACCTTCCATTTCAATCCTGAAATGAAAACTCCCTCCATCTCTTTTTGTAAGTTTATCTATCATCAGAGAACAATTCTTCTTGCTGAGGTCTCCCAGCAGCTTTGTCTGACTCCAAAACAGATTTGGAGTTTGAGATGGATCAGAATGACAGATGACTTGATTATCATTATTATACCAAATCCCTGTGAAGGTTTTGGGTTTTTGTGGTCGTTCTAGGTAGTTATAAGAGCAGGGGATCACCACACATGAGTCAAGGAGACCTTTCACTGAGGATGGCACATCAATTGTCCAAGATGAAGCTTCTGTTAGAGTAACTGTAATAAAGTGCAGAGTAAAATGTGATGAAACAAAGCATGAGAATAAGACAACCAGCATAAGAAGGACAACTTAAATGTGTGGGAAAATGTGAGAATTAAAGATGACAGCTATACTTTAAAGCTATCCGTACCTTTAATGCAAATGTACATGAAGATCAAAGACCACTGTAAGACCATCTTTTCTTCTCACTGTCACACCAGCAAATATGGTAACAAGCACATCTGTGTATGTGTGTTTTTTTTATTTCCTTCAGAAACACGTGACGTGAAGTTTCCATTCTGCTTTTCACACATTCTGCAACTACTTTATCACACTCATCTTACTTTTTTTGCATGTACTTTAAAATGGACAAGACAATCAACTTAATCATGGTATGTTTTTTTTTTCTTTGTTAGGTTTTATAAATGGTTTGTGCTTGATCACAGAGTGTGGCTTCTTGCTGGTTTTGCCTCCTTATTTACTCACCACTTTGGCATGTTCAGGGTTAAATGTGGTTACACAACCCTCTCCCACACACACACACACACACACACACACACACACACACACACACACACACACACACACACACACACACCCCCCCACACACACACACACACACACACACGGGGGG
>VVHJ01064152.1:0-20392 GCA_015107715.1 Tylochromis polylepis
ATATATAAAAAAAATACAGTAACTGATTAAAACTAACAGATGGGGTAAACAAGTCTCTGCAGCTTTCTTCCTAATTTCGTTACAACTTCGATGAGAAACTATAAATATTTTTGTGTATGTGAAAACTATGAAGAGCATAGGAAGTATCGCAAGATCTAGCAAAGCAACCACACCAAAGATGGTAATTAATCTTGATCTTTCACACTGAAGAGTGTAAACTGCATTGTTACAAAATATTCCTTTTATATTAAAGTCACACAGTTTAGCGTCAGCACTCGCTATTGCTTGGACAGCAATATGACAAGCAGGTACAAGCCAAGCTACGACCAGGAAAATACTCACAGTGGTTTTTCTCATGATAATTTGATATTGTAGAGGTTTACATATAGCCACATATCTGTCATAGGCCATGGCAGCCAAAAGAAGGAACTCTGAACAACCTAGAGTGTAAAACATGAAAAACTGAAAGAGACAGGCTGAATATGTTGTGACTTGTTTATCAGATAAAAAGTCAATCAGAAATTTTGGGTAAATAGTTGTGCTGTAAAGAAACAGAGTTAAGTAGCAAAGCTGCAATGAAAATGTACATAGGCTCATGAAGGTTTTTATGAATCCAGATGAGATACAGAATAGTAGAGTTAGTGCAGATTATTAGAATATATAATGTAAACATAATGAAAAAGAAAATATATCTGTACTTGTTAATTTCCGTGTACCAGTCCAGAGTTAGATAGGTAACATTTAACTCTCCCATCATATTTATTCAAAGACAACTTTAATCATAAAGCAAATTGTATAAGTTGTATAAATGATTTAAAAAAGATAAAAACAAAAGAAAAAAAACCCAGAATCATACCAACATACCCTTGTTGTGTCTCCTTTTCATAAAGATATCTGAACTTAATCTTGGAGTTCATTCATGAATCAAACACACACAGTGTATCAGGCGAGTCTGTATAAGGTTTTTATCAGGTTGCCTTATCCTCAAGAGAGAAGGAGGTCTGAAACACCATTGTTCAGTCTCTTGTAATTGAGGCTTTAGGAGCGTACAATTAATGTCTCCTTTCTGTTCAGTGTGAACTGAATTGTTTGCCATACTGTATGTTTTTTTTCCCATTTACACTATGTTAAATTTTATTTTTCTATATTTTACTATATTGCATTATTGCTACTTTTATTGTATTACTGTAAAGTGACCTTGAGGGTCTAAAAGTCTAAAATGTATTATTATACTAAAAAAATGTATTATTTTATTTCAACACTGAGATTTCAGTAGTCTAGGAGAGAATATTTTTTGATCCCGGTTTCACAAAGACTTGAGTTTACTTGGTTTTCTACCTTATTTTCATAAGGAGTTCTTCTCTTTGATTATGTCAGAATCTAGTATATTTATACTTATACTTACTAAATACATATGATCCTCAAAACACATTTTCCAGTGCAAATGGAGATGGAGATGGAGAAATGGAGATGTACATACTTTACCAGTGCCACAACTGAATACACTGCATCAGGAACACCAGAGACTTGTGAAAAACACAAATTATTGTGTGCAGTATACAGAGTTGCATTGCAAACATACCAATCTGGCTATCTTTAGTTTGACTATTAATTAAAACACACATAAATGTCCCTGATGCATGCAGATATTGTACTTTGGACTCTGAAGTGTGATTAGGTGAATATTAAAGCAACAATCAAGAACTTAAGCTAAATTCTCAGACAAGGAAATACTGACAAAATCCATATTTTTTGAATAGCATCATAATGATTTACAGAATTTGATATGTCCAGAGTGCATCCCACTTCTTTCTTAAAGCACTTATCATTCTGAACAAGTACAATTGCCATCTTGACATCTTTATGACCATGGTATATAGGATATTCTAGTGTTAGTAAGAAACTATCCTGAATTATGGAAAAAGTATGAATAGCAGATTATATTTATTGTTAAAAATTTCAAACTGTGCTCTGATTCCTTTGTTACATTTTAATGTTCAATTCAAAGATTGTCATGGTCTCCGACTCCTCCATTTCTGTCTGTGTGTATGATCTGCTTGTGTGTTTCAGTGGTTGAGCTCATCTTTCTTCCCGTTGTGTTGGTCCTCACCTGGGAGAAACTGCTGATCTGATTGCTGCTGGGCTCATAACCCAGAATGAAGGTGTTGGGTTTATTAGGCACAAACCCCCGCTGGAACACAAAACCACCAACTGCACCACAAAAACAAGACCAGGAAAAGCGCTCCATTTTGTACAAACTCACAAGGGAAGTTAGTCCAGGTTTTAAGGAACGATGCCTTCACGTACTCCCGACCAACTTCGACTTCCTTCCCCGCGCTCGTTCGTTTTATTGATGTATGTTCATGTATATGCAAATATAAAACATGTGACAATCTTACGCAAGCATATCTTAACAACGTCTATGTGTGTGTGTGTGTGTGTGATGGTATGTGGTTTGGTATGTGTGTGTGTGTGTGTGTGTGTGAGTGTGTGTCTCTTTCACCCACATCTCAAACCTTGCACCTGTTGCACAGGATGCATGTACTATCTATGAACCTTAAGAGCGCAGGCTGAGGTGCTGAAACCACAAACGCTTGCTTACTGAGAAAAGCAGGCGTTTGCAAAAGGTCATGTTCTATAATGAACATTTAAGGTGTGGAGTTTTGAACTCTTAATAGACAGAGCAGTCTGGTTTCACGACTGCTTCCTGTCATCTCATGGTGCACAAAGTTTATACAGAATTCTTATCAGACCTAATAAGGATAGCATCTCTTATCAGCATACGAATGATTACATATCTCTAAGCATATAAATGATTATGTATTTCTTAAGCATAAAGGAACATATATATATTTAAGCACAAATGACAACCTTAAAAGCACCAATTCTTACAGAAGGCAGTTCAAAATCTGACTCCAGATCATTGCACCACACGCGGTATACAGGCTCAATGTCAATGTTTTCTCTTCCCTCCCTCCAGGACACCTACTGCACCCGCCTCACCCGAAAAGCCCTCTGCATTACAGGTGACTCCCCTCATCCGTCCAACAGCTTTTTCAGTTTGCTGCCATCGGGAAGGAGACTGAAGAGCCTCCAGGCTAGAACCAGCAGACTGAGAGACAGCTTCATCCATCAGGCTGTAAGGATGCTGAATTCTCTCCCTGCTCTGTTCCTCTTGACTCTCACACACATGAACTCCAGACCTGCATTCACCTCTTCCCTCTGAACCCCCCCACCCCCAGACATACAAAACTCTGAACCTCCACCATCGCCCTTTCACTGACTGCCCCACCCCCACTTGCACACGAACTCTTGCCCACAAGCACTCTGATTGTGTTGGACATTGTTGTTTATGTAAGATTGTACTGTACTGTATTGTGTTGTACATAAGACTTTTATTTTATTTTTATCTTTTTATCTTTAAGTTGTTTAGTGTACACTGAGGGCTGTGGGAGCATTGCAGTTTCAAATTCTTGTGTATGATCTGTACATATGATTATGTACAGATCATACAGAAATCCAGGAAATGCTTTGTGATTGCTTTCCTGGGCTCTGTTGTGTGGCTTTGTATCATCTCCTACTTCACTATATGGTGGGGACATCAGGTGAGTTAGCGGTGACAGTTGAGTGCTTCACTGGGTTTTGTGTACATGGGGGGAAAGCAGTTTTCAAAAAGTGGAACCAGAGAACACCAAGAAAAAACACTCCATTAAAATTAGACTGCAACGTGTCCTTGAATAACAATGTTTTTGCAAATGTTGTAAAAAGAAAACCTGACTGAAAACCAGTCATCATATTAATGCTTTACTTCCCCTATTCTGAGAAAAACAGGATTTATCCTGCAGCTTCTATTTGGTTTATATTTTTGCTAGTGAAACATTTATTTACATTTCAGTTTTATGTGTAATTTGATGAATTTTTGTTTTTAAGTTAAAGCTAAAGTCTGGACAATTGCTTTTCAAAGCATATTGTTTAGCTTTGAGACAAGTGCATGGAAAAATCTTACATATTTACACCTGACCAACAATTGCAGTATTTCATAATTTCATAATACTTCATAATATATAGTAGTAATATAGAGACACAGTCTCACCCCCTTAGGCGTGCTTGTGCCTGGTAGTGCATGTGTGCATGACAATCTCTAGTAGATACTTTTGCTAGTTCATGAGAGACCAACGTCAGCATTTACGGTGTGTGATCATAGAAATGTTTTATTCATTGAACAAAACTATGCAGTTATCAAGCCTGTAGACATAAAAAAAAAAAAATCCAGCAGACATACACTTGGAAAATGTATAAAACGTCTTTTTCTGAAAAAAAAAATAGGGGTGGCGTGAATGTGACGTCTGAGTAACGGCCCTTTATTACACCCAACAAAATACAAAGGCCTTCTATCCTGCGTACTGACATCTTGTTTGTAAGCCCAAGTAGGCTTGTTGGAAGGGCTTATATACATTTCATAAAGTCAGTGACTTTAAAGAAACTAAAGAAGAAAGGCTTGATGCATGAAAAATGATTTCCCGAGTAAAATAAATAACCACAAACCTGAAATTTAAAAAAACAGAACATTCAAAGCCAACGCAATGTCCTCCTGACATTAATCAATTATTTTATCCGGGTAAATAAACGACAAAGACACAAATCATATAACTCACAAGAGCACCTAGTGACTACAAAGTTATGATAAAAAAGGGTTTCTTTCAAATCCTTAGTGTTTAGGCATAAGCAATAGCTTCACATTGTTAGTTACCGAAACACAGATAATACAGAGGGATTATTCAGGCTTCCTGGAGAATGGAGGTTGTGGACCCCATAAGGTTGATTCTGTTCATCTGGCCGTAGCGTTTTCAGTGGGAGAAACGTTTCTCTCTATGTATTACTACTGCTTCCCCAAAATATATGTGAAGATCAGTATCTTGAACCACCACAAAAATAAAGACACGTGCAGGATCAAGTTGCTTTTTAAACAAACTAAAAAACAGAAGCAAAGAATATTTCATATCACAAAAACTGATCAGTACATAGAAACTTCCGGATTTTATATCAATTAGTACAATTTCCAGTTTGTTTAAATTTTGTGACACATCTCTAACATCATTTAAACAGAAGTTTATCACTGAAAAATCTGTTACTATAAATAATATACGTTTTGAAATTAGGGCTACATTTTTGTTGTTGTTTTTGTAACCCCTACTCCAACGAGTAGTTGTTGTATGATGCATGAGAAAATATTGCATGGGTGTTTCTTCTATAGGGAAGAAATGGGGACTTTATAGTTTCTACCCCTGTCTTGGCGACATAGGTTTTCTGTTGCACCAAATTCATAAAATATAAAATATGTGTAAAATAAAAGAATTAGAGTGTAACATGTAAAATATTTATGGTTTTATGTTGCAGTTAACCTTGTTGTACATTAACATTTTAGCAGGTACAGAATCATAAACCCCACAATAAACTATTTACTGAATTTCAGCACACATTTTAAAATGAAACCAAAAGCCAAAGTTTACTTTAACAAGAACACCTTCTTTCCAAATACATATTTATTTGATCCAAGTAATACCTCCCCTTTTGCTGCAAGATAGCTAGCAAGCATATAGTGCATAAATAGTGAGAATGGGACGTAAACAAAGGCTTCAGGTGCATTATATTATCAACCCATGATTAGGAAGTGAGTATGGGAGGAGTCAGCGCTAAAGCTGCGCTCACTGGAGTTACTCATGGAAATGCATTCACCTACAGCAGGGGAGCATTAGCCACACATACACGTGACATCACTGATCAAGTCACCATTGGAAGCTGCAAACAGTCTGAGTCTAATGGTTGGCTAGTTGTCAGATTAAGACATTCGCCCTTGCAACAGTGTTGTAAGATGCACTACTATTTCATATTCCTGTGCTGGAAACCCTGGAACAGCAATCCATCAAGGAACGCATCATTTTATCAGTAATGCATGTTGATATGGTCCTTATATGTTTTGATATGGAGTTTAAAGGCAGACATACCAGTATAACATGTTTCATTATGTGATCAAAGTATTTTTTTCCCCTCTAAACACCATGATATCAAAATACCATTAGAAAAAACAAACACTTATTTTGCATTAAACTGAATATTACTAAGGTATACTTACAAGTGAGAGTGCGATAACGAACATAATCCTCTTAGAAGACTTCAGGTATTAGGTATTATGCTGATCCATTGTGAAGAGTTGTTCTGTGTCCTACATACATAACACTGGTCACTGCAACAGTTTGTTTGGGCCACAGTAGCCGACAGTGGAAACCTGTTTTTGGAGATGATTGCAGTAAGTCTGAACCGTTTTGTTATCTTTGGATAAAGCAATTAGATTGGTTCTTTGCTTTAAATTTTGCATTACAACTCTAATTTGTACATTTATACATTTGTTTGGAGTGTGTCTTTCATGTTCTGCAGAAACCAGCATTATGCAAAGAAAGTAACTGTGGCACTTCATAAATGGATCTATGAATACAGTGGGGAAAATAATCATTTGATGATCTGCTGAATTTTTACGTTAGTCTCTGATATTTACGGTAGTTTCATTTTAATGGAGAGAGACACAATATCAACAAAAACTCCTGAAAAAAATTGCATAGAACAAATTAGCCACTCTTTTGTTGCCTTGTATGTTTTGGGTCATTGTCATGCTGGAAGACCCATCCACAACCTCTCTTCAGTGTTCTGGCTGAGGGAAGGAAATTCTTGTCCAAGATTTTACGGTACACAGCCCCGTCCATTGGTCCCTCAATGTGATGAAATTGTCCTGTACTCTTAGCAGAAAAAGTGTCCCAAAACATAATGTTTCCACCACCGTGTTTGACTGTGGGGATGGTGTTCTTTGGGTCATACTCAACATTTCTCTTCCTTCAAACAAGGTGGGTCGAGCTGATGCCAAAGAGCTTGATGTTTGTTTCATCTGACCAAAGCAATTTATCCCAAGCCTTCTTTGAATCATTTAGATCTTCACTGGCAAACTTAACACGAGCCTATATGTGAGCCCTCTTTATTAGAGGGACTTTGGAGCTCCAGACAGAGGGTGATTGATGGTCATTTTCTATTTCTTACATTTCCAAATATTCACATCAACAGTTGTCACCTTCTCACCAAGTTCCTTGCTAATGGTCTTGAAGCCCATTCCTGCCTTGTGCAGGTCTACAATCTTGTGATTATGTGGACAACTGTGCTTTATAGACGCAACTATTTAAGATCAGAAGTATCAAATCTTTATTTCACTCAATGACATGCAAATCAACTTATAACTTTTATGTAATGTGTTTTTTCTGAGTTTTGTTTGATATTCCATCTCTCTTTGTTAAAATAAAACTACCATAAAAATTTCTGACAATTTCTGACAATAAGTGAGCAAACAAATAATTATTTCCCCCATGATAATACTATGACAGATAATAATGTATAAATTTTAGTTATGAATAGTCCAAATGCCTTGAGATCTGTATTTTGATATGCTTCCAAATGTAATTTTATCCCTGTTTTTCCTTCACTGTACTATAGACTGGGTATTCCATGGATTTGAAGATGTGAAATGAGTCACATCACTGGAGTTTTGAATTCTGCCACCCCATGGTCTCCTGGGGAGAGAACTGGACGCCACCAAATTTTATTTATGCACCTTATTTCAACCTAGCCAAAAGTAACACTGCTGCTGGAGAAAAATGTATTGTACAAGAAGGAAGCGACTGCAGCTGAGCCGAGTTCTTTTTCTCTTCTCTGGGGTTTTCCTCTGTACCCTCTACCAGCTGACCATCAGCACTAGACTGTACAAGCCTTTGCCAATGCCTCAAATTGCAGAGGATACTGGGGAAGGTTCAGCAGAGGGGGGTGAGGGGATTGGAGAGCTGGGCAAGGCTCTGTCTACAGCATATGATTTAGAGCACACTGATCAAACAACCACAACGTCTGATGTCCATCATGCAACTACAAGTTCAGAATCCACAGCATCTACCACTACCGAATCACCAATATTGCCAACAACAAATCGGACTCTTGTGCATTGCATCTATGTGGCACCTGAACTTCCACAGGAGACACCCACGCCAGCTCCTCCTACGACTACCGTCCCACCAGCTTTTCCGGGTGAAGCTCCACACATGAAGGGGGATTACCCAGAGGACATTTTTTCAATCGAAGATCGCAGACGAGGCTGGGTGATCCTTCACATTATTGGGATGATGTACATGTTTGTGTCACTTGCAATTGTGTGTGATGAGTTTTTTGTTCCTGCCCTCGGGGTAATCACAAACAAGTTGGCAATCTCTGACGATGTGGCTGGAGCCACCTTCATGGCTGCCGGAGGTTCTGCCCCTGAGCTTTTTACCTCTTTGATAGGAGTCTTCATTGCCCACAGCAACGTGGGTATTGGCACAATTGTGGGCTCAGCAGTTTTCAACATTCTGTTTGTGATTGGAATGTGTGCTTTGTTTTCTCGGGAGATTCTCCATCTGACCTGGTGGCCTCTATTCAGAGATGTGTCATTCTACATACTTGGCCTCATCTTTCTAATTATCTTCTTCCTGGATAATGTCATAATGTGGTGGGAGAGTATGATGCTGGTGGCTTGTTACACTCTCTATGTCATTTTCATGAAGTTTAATGTGCAAATAGAGCGAGCATTCAAGACCCAACTCCACAAACACAAGAGCATCGTCAAAGTTATTACTGTAGAGGAACCTGAAAAGGTAAGCTCTCCTATTAGAGAATTCATCAAAGGTCTTATCCTCAGTCAGACAACTAATAAGTCTGTTGTTTGATATCTATATTGAAAAGCTTTCTCCATTTTCACCAAAACCCATATACTACTGGTAACAGAAAACAACCCAATGAAACTTTTGAAGATCTAGGTATACCATTGTTGTTGATGAATGCATTCCTGCTGGAGAGACACAAATCAGCAGATTTTAAGATATTTAACTAGTAGAGGTTTTTGTAGGGATTAATATTAGCAACTTGAAAGCAGTTTTGTCACACGATATATTTTTTTTTTTACAAAAAACAAAAACAAAAAAAACCCCAAAGCTGATGAGCTACAGCAAACTAATCCTTTCAGGAATTATAGATCCTTTAGCATCCACGTATAGCGTGTCCAACCCTAAACAGTGTGACTGAGGCTTAACTTACACCAAGTAAACTTTAAGGGTTTGTTCATACTCAGGGTTTTGAGGGCTGTGCTCCCAAAAAGAAAATGTTATCATTCTTGTTGAAAATGCTATGTCATATCATACAAAATCACTAATAATTATTTAAATGGGATAATGAATACAATAAAAAAATATTGTCATCCTCTGCATTTAAAAAAAAAATGATATCTGACATCATCGAGTCAGGCAGCGTGTGCAATGAGTGAACTAGTAATGCATTATATTATAGCACTAATATAAACGCTACCAGAATGAACTTTGGTCTATCTGTATTGCTGAATGATCATCACTGAACAAAACATTTGTTGCACACAGACTAATGGAAACGGTGAGGATAATGCCCCTCCTGCTCCAGAGGACAAGAATCGGTTAAAGGTAAAAATCAATTAACCGACCAATAAACTACAAGAAGAAAGTCACAAAACCCAAAAATCTTTATACCCTTGATATCACAGTCTTAATTTTTTAATAATTAAGACAAGTCCTGGCTCATTGCACTAGTTAAAAAAATAAACCCCCAAAAAACAGCCACTATATCCACTATCACATGTCTAACAGTGATGTGCCATTATCTGTACAGTGACTAGCTATCATGACCTCAGCCGTCTCTTTCTCCAGTTAAAGCCATCCCTTCAGCGAGGGGGGAGTTCTGCTTCTTTGCACAACAGCACAATGAGAAACACCATCTTCCAGCTCATGATTCACACATTAGACCCTATAGGTAATGGTGAGTACTGTTTGATGACTGATAACTGTGCACCTTGAAAAGTGCTTTTATAATAGCTGTCTGAGTACTATGTCCTTCTCATTCTAAAATGGATTAGCAAAGTGTCCCACATGAAGGCAGCACTAAGTCCAGATTGATACTAAGCAGATAAATACCTACCCCAGTCTGTAGAGGGATCCATTTAAAGGCCTGTAGGAGAACATGAAGAATCTCACCAGGGTATAGCTGCAATACACTCTAAGAAAAAGTCAGTAAATGCATGATGACGTGGTTTACTTTCTCTTAAATTAGTTAAAATGCAATGATTTAGAAGATGTAATGTAAGCTGGGTGTTGTGTTCCAGACTATTTTTGTTCTAAATTTATGTTCATTTCACAACTAGTTGCTAGCTCGTACAGACCCTTGCACATCTATAGTACCTTTCCACTTTCAGAATACAAAGCATTCGTGGCTAAAGGGAGTTTTTTAGCTCAAACGTATAACATATACATGGTTTGAATCAGTGTCAGATCACATTCACACCATAAACAAACTGCAAGAAGTTCATTTGGAACTGCACCAAGACCACCTCATTTAAGGCTCTTGGTGTGGTTACTTTGGTCCGCACCCAAGTGTGTGTTCACATCTGCACAAACGAACTGCACAAAGGGGGGAAACAACCAGAGTTTGATTTAAATGGGCTAAACACAGCAGGTGTGAAAACACCCTGAGATGCATCCAAGAAACATCAGTGATTTAAGTAATTCTGTCAAGTAATAATTTTTAGTCAATCAAACTTTTTCTCATGTAAGGGGAGCACTATTAATAGAAATACTCTAGGCTGGTATTGTGTACCTACCGCCACATTGGCTTGGGATGGGTGTATTTAGTCCAAAATATGAGAAGTTAAAAAACTGACTGAAATATTACATTGTCTTTCTGTGGTTTTTGTTGTACTACTGGAAAACTAATAATTATTTTAGTCTCACTGTGAGGAATGGCTGTGTGGTGGAGGCAGATCAACAGTCCAGTCTTTGTTTATCCCCCCTTTTCATCACAGCAATTTATTAGTGTGCCGTATTTGCAATCAAACTAAGAAAAGAAGTTTACTATAAAACAAAGGAAAAATAAGTAGCCCCAACTTAAACATTGATTATCCAGAAAGTAAATTAAACTATTACGAAAATAATTCTGTAGTACATTCACTGTGGCCTGCTCACCATTATGACCTAACACGCAATGCTTCTGGAGAGTAGCTGACCATATAGTCAGTAGCTCCTCTCACTCCAGGAAATGACAATTAAATATCACTTAAATACTAAATTAACTTATAGGACTTCTCAATCTAAACTAAATGGAGGTCAAGTGCAGTCTGGAGAAGAGATGAGCAACAAGTTAATCAGATACAAATCTTAACCACCAACATTTTCAATCAGGCTCTCTTTAGGATTTCATGACTAATATAGCAGCAATATACACATAACAAATGTAAATTAAAAGCACTTTGTAGTGTGTTTAAGGCCCTCCGTGTGACATCCATGATTCTAATTTTATTTTGCCTCTTTGTGTGTTTGTAGGGAAATTTAAAGAGAAAGCTGAAACTCTGAACAGTGTGGCAAGAAAGAAATCAGACGCCAAAGACAAAAGTGAAGGTAACATGCAAGGATGTGAGGGTCATTCACTGACCAGAGACTGACATCTGCTTAGTATTATTATCATTAGCTAGTCTGCAAAGCATTAAAATCACATGCGCACAATGACTTATAAAAAAAAATAAAATGGGTTTTCCTTTTCAACATAAGTAGATGTCTCTATATGCCAAGTATCATAATAAAATAACTGTTTCCCATTGTACTAATATTTTAGCATATACCTTGGAAACAGTCAGTACACACTAGTTAAAAAAAAGGTAACAAATGACATACCATATACTGTATGACAGTGGCGTGACCTTTACAGAAAGGCAAGCAGAGAAGATCCCCCAGCCGCCACAATACCCACACAAACATCTTACTCCACTATTTAACAGTTTAACAAGTTAAACTGGAACAGATTAAAACGTACCATTTTTCCTGCGTGTCTGCACTTTACATGGATGTCTTCAGCTTTCGGCACTCCTTCCTGGCTGAAGAATTTTATAATATTATTACTTCTATAGTTAAATGAATATCTACTATATTACCAAATATTACTTACCACTAACTGAGAATGACAAGAGGTCAAGGAATTTATCAAATCATTCTTTTAGCAAAAAAAAGTAATAAAAACTATGAATACACTTCACTACACATAAAAGTTAATTATTGGAAGATTGTGCCCAAAGTATCAAAAGTAAAAATAACTATGCTCCAGAAAAATGTTCCCCATCAGTGGTAAATAAATAAATACAAATGTTATCACATGTCGCCCAAGGTGGTTAGCAAAACGAAATTCAACTGTTAAGATGCTAAATCACTGAAGCTCGTTTACTTGCCAACGCTGTGTTTCCAAATAAAGCACAGACCATAACTGAGCTCAGAGCAGGGAAAGCTGAGCCAGTAGCTGCTTGCCTCTCAAACTGGTCCACCGTTTATCTATAATGCACATCTGCAAACCAACAGAAAAAAACTGCTGGCGTTTTAGCTTGCCCAGCTCCTGTCAGGACACACTCTCAAAACTGAGAGCACTACAGTTTCCCATGAGTAGAAAACAAGCACAGCTTTCAGCAACAATGGCCACAAGATGGAAATAATGCAAAGTATGGACGTAAACAGGCCAGGAGCTTTCTGACAGCACTGTCTGAGATGATTGCTTTACTTTGGTACGTTTTAATTTATGTTTTTTGATTTGACAGACAGGATGCCACTGCTGTATGATAACATCCAATCATAAAAGTGCATGTAAAAATCAAAATGCATATACCTATGAAGAGATATCAAGGTATATATAGGTATATATCTGCAGTTCTTCATGTAACCAGTCCTGAAGTCTTAAATGAAATTAAAGTCTTGCAGATAACTGCATAAAGGAACACAGTTAATAAGCAAACTCTATGGGATTCCTTTCACAGATGGTGGGGAAAAAACTAAGCAGAGCAAAGAGCCAGAACCAACCCCAGCTGCAGAAGAAGAAAAGAAGGAGCAGCCAGAGGACAAGAAGGTACTCTCCAACCATGTCCTGGTGGTTTTCAAAAAGCCCAGAAGTCAGTCTTTGATTCCTGTCTATGTAAGAGTCAATGATACAACTTGTGGGCACCTGCTTCTTTAGGATGGTTTGACTTTTGTTTTTTGTTTTTTTTATCATATTTTTTCATTGTGGTATCTTTCCTACTTCAGGAAGATGTGCCAGCAAAAGATGATGGGTCAGGAGAGTCAGACAACTCTGAGAGTGACGAAGATGACAGTGATGATGAAAGTGATGAGTCCAGTGAAGATGAGGATGATGATGAGGATAAAGATAAAGATGAGGAAGAAGATGAAAAAGACGATGAACCTCTGTCTTTAGAATGGCCCGATACACGTCGAAAGCAAGCGACCTACCTCTTCCTGTTGCCCATAGTTTTCCCTCTGTGGCTTACCATCCCAGATGTTCGCAACCTGGTGAGAGATACCAAAATATTTCTGATATCAGCTGTGGTAATTTAAATCCTGCTGCATTTTGCTTTTACATAACTCACTTTGTCCTATAGAAATCCAGACGATTCTTTGTTGTCACCTTCCTGGGCTCTATTCTATGGATTGCTATCTTCTCGTACCTCATGGTGTGGTGGGCCCATCAGGTCAGTTACTTTAGAGGCAAATGCTTTGCTTTGTTTCCTGTTGGTGTGCATTGACACACAGTATCACTTTAAAGCTCTGTGTGAACTAAAAGCTGAGCACCTAAAAATCTTGTTCATCTTCCTAGGTGGGTGAGACTATTGGCATCTCAGAGGAAATTATGGGCCTGACTATCCTGGCTGCGGGGACCTCCATCCCTGACCTCATTACCAGTGTGATTGTGGCTCGTAAAGGCCTGGGAGACATGGCTGTGTCTAGCTCTGTGGGCAGTAACATCTTTGACATCACTGTGGGGTGAGCTTCTATAGCTTGATCTGTCATTAATTTTGTTTTTAAAGCTGCTTAACATAAACTTTAATAATTCCTTTCTCTCCCTTTTTTTTTTTTTAAATGTTTTTTCACTATCATTTTATTTAAAAGTCTCCCAGTTCCTTGGCTCCTGTACTCAGCCATCCATAGTTTTGATCCAGTGGCTGTCAGCAGCAATGGGCTCTTTTGTGCCATTGTGTTGCTCTTCCTCATGCTCCTCTTTGTCATCATCTCCATTGCTTCTTGTAAATGGAAGATGAATAAGGTGCTGGGTTTCACCATGTTCCTCCTCTACTTTATCTTCTTGGTGCTCAGTGTTATGTTGGAAGATCGTATCATCATCTGCCCAGTTTCCATCTAATTCTTTCTGCTGAACTGTTAACCTTTATGGGAAAGGATCTCATGAGCATAGATCTGGATATCTATAGGAAACATGCTACGTGCTCTGCATTGTTACCAGTGAAGTGTCTGGTATGTCAGCAACAATAAAGCGTTTTCTAGAACCTGATACTCACTTATAGTAATGATGGCAGCTTTTAAATTGATTTTTATAGTACACGGGGAAATGTATGACTACTATCTAATACAGTGTAGATTTTGCAGTATAAGACCTCTAACAGAGATGTTAATGTTTTTTTATGCACTGTCTATGAAATGCAAGTAAAAGTCTTAGTTTGTGTACACATTTTGAACAATGTAGGCTACTAAATGTGTATTTTGTATAATCGTAAGTAAATAATTTTGTAAGGTTCACGATAGAGACCCTGAGCTTGCTTGAACTTTTTTTTCAAAAATCATGAAAAATCATTGAAAAAATAAAAAATAAATCAAACACAACATCCATAGAATAAATGTCTTTATTCATAAATGAAGTCAAACTATAGATCCACCAAAGGAAGAAATTTCATTTCTTTTTTTAATGTAAAAATCATACAAATCAGTATCTGTGTTACAAATGATAAATAATACTTAGGAAACATTGTTAAAATTGACACTTAGCGTAAACAACACATAGACATAAAATTATGTTTTGGTCATTCAGTGTTTTGTTTTTCCCCCCAGACTTTTTTTTTTACAAGTTGGTTAAAATGCTAGTCTACATGCTGTGAGATTGGTGTTTTATTTCAAGCACACAGCCTTATATAATCCAGCATTGTATCATCGGTTACTGTGAAGTCCAGCAATAAGCTGTGGAGCTGCATCACTCCAGGTTTTTGTCAGTTGATCGTGAAAGAGTGAACTGTCACACTTATGTTTTAAAGTGATTTCTGAATGAAGGCAGGTCAGAGCTGTTTTTCAAGTCAAAGAAACGCCTTTGACATCTATATATCTTTAAATATTCTTAGTGCAAATAAGCCTGCACTACCATCTGTTCCAAGACCGGTTAGTATAAGTGGGTAAAACATCCATCAATACTCTGTATGTCACATTAAACAGTGCACTATTGTCCAAATATCTAAAACATCGACACCAGACAGTGAAGACAAAAAGAAAATATACAAAATTCTAGAGTCAAATGCTCTGTACATTATTATGAATCCATTAGTGTGGCTCAAAGTCTTTATAAAAGAAAATGTTGACATAAAACATTTATTTCCTTTTGATTGATTGTACTGTTTTTAAGGAAAGCCATCCTTGGAAAGTCACATTTAGCACAAAAGTTTTAATCATCACTTTAAAAAAAAGATATTGCCTAAAAAAAACAACAACCCAAACCGTAAATTAATGAATTATGTATTATTCCCTTTTGGGCTCTTTTGGTACATTGTACAAAAACAAATAAACATTGTGCATATAAATTAACTGAGGGCTCCATTCTTGAATCAGAAACAATATTGTGGTTTATAATTTTATGATGTTACAACCTAGTTTAGTGTATTTTGGTATATGAGTTTGACCTGTCAGGTTTATGAGGTGTACATGAAGAGGAAGTGATTTGCCTTTACAAACTTGAACCTGTGGAAATTTCAGCCAGAACCATGACTAAGGTGTGCGTGGCAGAGACACAGCCCCATGTAAATGAGAACAAATGGCAAGTGCTCATCTTATCAAAGTGCTTTGTAAAAACATGAATGTCTAAAAGTACACACAGTCAACAACAGTCTTAACAAGGTCACCAGGACCACTGAGGAATTTTGACGAGGTGAACTTACACTTACTTGTACCTACGTACTTACAGCTTCAACAGAAACAGAGGCATAAAGTAGACCGTGTAATAACTGTGCAAACATTTATACAGAAAATATTTTCAAAATATTTACAAACACAAGGCCTGTCACTTCATGCCTCTCAGCTCTGACAGTTTTCAAGAAACTCATGGCAGTTGCATTATTTTAAGTCCCATTGTGCTTACAAGAGCTTAATGCTCCAGTCAGATGAGCTGGTCCTGAGTCTGAAGAGCAGTTTGAAAAAAGAAAAAACAACAGCAGCAGAGACTGTGGTTGGAAGGAGGAAAAAAAGAGACAGAAGGGGGACAAGAGGTTCACAGACTGGGCTCTCCAAATGTCCTCCTGCACTCCATGACCCCTGCTCCAGGGGGCCGGTCACAGTTGTGTGTCAGTTTAACCAGGTTGGGGGTGAGGCGATCGTATGCCAGCTTGTACTCGCGATCGAAAGCACCTGCAGGAGAGATAATGGTAAGTTAAGAATCTGTCAGCACACTTTCTTTATATAAAATCTATGTTATCCATTAACCACAAACAGCAGGCATTTGAGAATATCAGCAGACGAGTCCATATATTTAAGAAGATGAATCTGCAGTCTTCTAGCTGGCAGTTCTGTTGTAGATGGACAGAGAAATGCTTTGGCTTATGTAAGGTGGTACTAAAGCTGTGTTATGTGGATATATTCAAACACTTTAACCTTATACTTTGTACAGAGTACAAATGAGGCTAGTGTATTGTGTCCAAGATGGCTGTCTACACAAACCTTTGTACAGGATATGTTAAAAAAAACAAACAAAACAAAACAAAAAAACACCTGATGGAGTTACACGAAATGTCAGGGCATCATTAAAGCCATCAAGAGTCATTATATATCTGGACAAAAGCAGTGGACTGACATTTCCAGTCCTGCTAGAATAACTAAAAACTAAAATATCAGTGCTCTGAACTTACTGATATTAATGTTGTTCTTCCCTAAAGCCACCAGAGCAAGGAACAATAAATCTCTGTAGAGACTCCTTTTTTGGGAGAGAAAAGAAAAGTAAAGCAATTAGATTTTCCATTCATATGATTTTGCTGGTATAACTTTACTCATCACACACCTCTTTATTTACTTACCTCTGTCTCTTAAAACCCAACTCAGGCCCCAGCAGCTGAATGATCTGGCTCATGGGCTGATGCACATCACTCTTCTTAATGCTCCTCACAAAACCCTGTAGGAGCTCCACAGTGAAGTGTTGGCCTTCTTCACATAACCCGGAGCGAACCAGCGAGTTGGCACCTGCGAAGAGAGAGATTAAAATCACTGCAATCAAAGGTTCATTCATCTCCATCTCTCATTAACAGATGAGAGAAATGAAGAAATGAAGTCTGAAAGCATAGCGCACTGATAAGATGACTTGATTAATAGGTTTCCTGAGCTGAATTATACATGATCTACTAGTTTGTTAATATGCATTGTTTCATTTGCATGTAAATATCTGACCTCACCAGGAAAATAATTTTCTGAAGGTAACCTAATATCACCTTTTCTAATATACTGCACCACAGTCTGTGAAAGTAAACACTGTATTAACTTACAGTGGGTGTTCCACAGGACGTAGCAGGGTTGAACTTTGTCTTGGTGCAACTTCAAGTTGTCCCACATAATCCTCACAAGAACCTGCTTGCTGTCCTCTGATGACAGTATCTGAGGAGTCTGAAGGGGATAAAATACATTAAAAGGATGAATTCCTTATTGCATTGTCCTCTGTAGGTAAAAGAAGTGTTATGGTTTCATGCATTATGTTTTGTTAGTTTTGTTTTTTAAAAACAACACTAGGAGTCGCCAAAGTCCCAATTAATTTTCTGAGCTTTAGAAGTGTCAGTTGGTACAATCTGTTTCTGCTTCCCTTAGCACTTGGCTAAGCTAATGAGCCATGAGATTCACTTTTCTAGTTGCTGATGGGACACAGGATGACATCATTTTCATTTTTAAAGTATTCTGTGTGAGTGACAGGCTGTCAAATTTACCTGGTCTTTATGGCTACAGTGTTGGGAGCCCAGGATAAGAGCTGGCAGGTTACTTGGCAGGTCGAGCCTTCTGAAGTACCACACAAGGTTCCAGAAGACAATGGGATGTTGGTCAACAACACTTGGGGAGGTGATTGCCTGGTCACCCTCATTCACCAACAGGCTCTCCAGCTCCTTCCACAGAACCAGAGGGCTCAAGTAGGGCACTGTTATAGGAGCAGAAGCAGAGGAGCAGGAGGAGGAGGATGAGGATGAGGCTGGGGCTCGGCCAGCACCCCCACTGCTCTCCCGCCTCCTTGGAGGAGCTGCAGATGACTCAGCTGCACCGTCTGTTGTGGAGATTTTTTTCTCGGGATTGGGTGGCAGGGATGTATCCTCCTCTTTAACAGGATTGCTTTTCTTAGACGACCTGATGAGAGACAGAGAGTGGATCTGTTTAAATGGGCCACGGGGATAAAAGATGTTTTGTCTGTGTCTGTGTGCCTCAGTGCTCTTTGAAAAAAAAAAAGTGTTCCAGGCAATTAGCAAGATACTATAGAAAAAGACAATCTAGCACAATGTTGTAACTGAAAATAGCCCAAATTGATGGAAACTCCTGATTAATTATTCAAAGTGTTTGTGCTCTCTTTGTAAGCATAGTGTGCTGTGTAAATTTTACCTGCTGTGTGGTCTCAGATCTTTGATTTCCACATTGAGAAAAGGCAAGAAGGCTGTGCCGCAGAAAGGACAAGTGCTGTTGAGGTTTGAGTCATTTGCCGTCCATCCTGCCATTATCTCCTCATCATACACCAGACAGTCACATGTCTTACAAAGTGAACAGCTAGACATCAACACCTATAAAAGAAGGCGTCAGGTTCAGAGAGAAACAATCACACTGCCTGAGTGAGCTTACAGACAAGAGTTGGACTGGGAATTGTTATGTGCTGGTGCCTTACCTCTACGGTGTAATTGGGAGAGGGTTGGAAGCGGCCGGTGTCGGGGGAGGAATCTGGAGTGTGAGGAGTTTTGGAGGGAAGTGCCAAACCACCTAGATACAGTGGAGGATTATACAATCAGACACAGAAGGCAAAGCCAAGACTGAACACAGCTGTCAAAGCTTTAAATGTCTGGATGAAACTAAGAAAAAGTGCCCAGCTGAAACAAAGCAGCAATTACTTCATTAAAGTCTGCAATGAGTGTTTATATTTGTGCCGCAGGTTTAGTGAGTCTGTGTCTCTGTGTGTGTGCACGTGACTGCACGTGTACATGTTGAAGTGTTTATGTTTAGCATAGGGCCTGTGGCTGGGTGCAGAAAAACCTACACACTGCATCATCCCTCACGCCTGCTGGCCTACTTTCCAATAGAACAACACCCAACTCTTTCCATCACTGAGCCCTACTCTTACTCTAAATTTAGACTGCCAAGAAGTGTTTTCATGCAAATCAGTACAATGCTGCAGTTATAATGAGCTTGTAACAACAAAGCTTTAAGCCATGAGTTTTTTAGATTAGAGCTGCTTTTAGCAGGAAAGGGAACTGATTTAATTGACTTTGTTGATCATCCAGTGTAAGTATTAGCAACTTTGTAAAATAACAATGTAAAAAACAAAAATAAAAGCTTCAATACAACAGTATTTATTAAAAGATGTGGAACGAACCAGAAAAGGAGTTGTGTCTGAACACTCTGTTTGGGGTGCCAGGGCTGCCCAAGTTAGTATGGTAAGGCCCAACGGGGCTTCTCTTGACTCGGGACATGCTACCATGCTGTGGGGATGTAAATCCATCTGGATCTAGACAGGAGTCATTATCAAGCAGCGAGGAGCAATCGGCCTCTCCTGAGGTCAGTGAGGACACACTCATGCGGTCACAGTTTATATCCTGCAGGGGGCAAAAAGGAATTGCAACTAGATTTCATCCTAGAGCCGGTAATCACAAATATGCAAGAATTATTTAAATGTGAAAACATTCTAACCTGTGTTAGTGATGTTTGGGAGGACAAACGAGAGTAGAGGCGACTAGCTTTCTCAGCCACACCCTTTCCTGCTGATATGACGCTGCTCTTGAAGATGTCGAGAGTTGGGGTGAACAGTGTTTCCATAGAGAACGATGAAGTGGAAGGAGTGGGTGATGATGGTGAAACCAAAGAGGGAGGCCTCTCTCTGTCTTTGTTACAAATACCAAGAGGAAGAGATGGTGACTGCCTCAGCCTCTCCTTTGTTTTGGCAGGCAGTGGGAGGTGTGTAGTGGATCGAACTAGGGTTGAGGATTGCGGGGAGGAGTGGGGAGAAGAGG
>VVHJ01064152.1:24557-38061 GCA_015107715.1 Tylochromis polylepis
CATAATTGGGTGTTATCAGTTACAGATAGTCACACAGTCAGGAATTTAATTTTTCTTACCTGAAAGATGAGGATCTCTTTGTGAATTCTGTTGTTTCCTTCCTGCTTGCTTGAACTGGAGCACACCAAGGAGCACGTTCCTCAGCTTCCCCCAGAGAAAGTAGCCTCCCCTGGTGGTCGATGGCCAGGTGCTCTCCAATACCGCCTGGAGAAGAAATACAACATATTTTAAGATTTAAGATTTAAGCTCCCATCTCAATTGAATATGCAAATTGCTTACATTTTCTTGGTTTATGTTAATGACCGACCGCACGCACCTTGTTATAGTACCCGTATGTGATAGCATTGGGTTGAACTCCAGCCTTCTTCATCTCAAACAGCACCCTCACAGCCAAGACTGGCTGGCTGTACTGCCCACACAGCTGCAGCAGCACACGGTAACAAACCTTGGAGAGAAAACATGTTAACGCTGAAAATGTGCAGTGTCATCTATTCTGAAGCGTATCAGCAGATCTGTATTGTTTTCTTATCCAGAGCAGTTTCCTACCTCATCTGGAGCCTGCAGCTTTTTGTCCTGCATTTTCCTCAGCACATCATAAGCTGTACGCAATGCTCGCACCTTGGAGTGGCAGTTGCCAACAAATCCTGGCAAGCAGATAAACCACAGGCCGTAGCAGTGGCGAAGCAGACACTTGGACCACATCTGAGGCATAGATGAATAGGTTTTGGCCATCCTTTGAGCTGATTTGATCTCCTAAGATGAAAAAGATCAAATGTAGATGTGATTCATTGTCTATTAACAACCAGATTTGCATTTTGGATTCACATTCATATCCTTATACATGATTATGCAGAATAGGTACAGCAGTAAATGTGACATTAACTCAAACATATTCAGGTTTATCTTTTTTCATGAAAGAAACAAAATTGACATTAAGATTCTTAAGGACCTGTTTAGAGCGTCTAAAGATGGCTGTAGGGCTGGCTGGACTGCTGTGGCGTGAGGCTATGCCTGCCGATGAAGGACATGCTCCCTCCAAAGGCTCCAGAAGCTCAGCATTCAACACAGGAAATCCAGAGTAGCTGCAGAAAGACATGTATGCTCACTTATATACAATTACATGAGCTAAAAATAGACACTGAGTCCTCATAAATGCTAGCAAGCTGAGTTATTCCTACAATAGTTTGGTTCTTCCCAGAAGCACCAATATAAGAATCCAAAAGCAATGCGTTTCAGCTCAAAATAACCACAAAGCCCTGTGGCAGTGACAAAGTCTAACAACGGAGGCAGTTTATGATAAGTCTGTCCTTTGGGAGCAGCACCCAGTGTCAGTGAAAAACGCTGCTCAAGCATACAAGACAGAGTTTTAAAAAAAAGAAACCTCCTGCCTTGTATCTCTCATTTAGAGCTTCATCTGCAGTGTGGTACCTATAGCACAGAGGATGCTCCTCTCCCTGCGATGGAGGAGGCAGCTCTGGAGGGTTGATATAGACTGTGTGCTCGCTGCGGTGCGATTCATCCAGTTCGATCAGTCTGGCGTCCTCTGGTCGCTCACTGTCCATCTGGTTTGCAAGAGAAACACAAATTCAGCAGCTGTCTTCATCTTTCCTCTTAGCTCTTCTCTAAACACAAATCTACAAGTGCTAAAGCTTTCTGGAGGCTCTCAGATCCGATCAGATATGAGGGTCAGTGAGGACACAAAGATGTCAGTAATGAACCAGCCTACATCAGAAATATGGCTTTTGCTCCAATTCCAGTTAACTACAGGGCACCACCACAGGCTTGATCCTATGAATTCTCCAAGACCAAATTAATCTAGGCTGCAGTGACCTGGACAAAATTGATGTCATGTTACTCTAGGGACATGAAACCATTTAACTGTACAGTTTTGGCAGCACTACTTGATACTTAACTGCCACATTTGCTTCAGCTCCAAATGGACTTATCTGCTGTCTGGAGAGAAGCTTTCAAAGCCTGCCTGCATGCCTGCATGCCTTTCTGAGAACAATAGCAGGAACAAAGAGAAGCCAGGCAAACGCATACATGTTCTTTTTTTTAAAGAAAATCAGCTCTGAATAAGATGCCTGGCTTGTCTGAATCGATTACCAGCTTATTTCGGGCATGAGTTTCACGAAAACGTTAATATTATGGCAGCGGCTGAATAGTTCCGCGGTGTACTGGATTACAGGGTTTGTTCCACTCAGTTGAGTGGATGATTCAGTCACCGGACTCTCACTGACCTGTTTGCCCTCACTTCGATTCTGCTCTGTGTTTCTCTGCTTGTTGCCCTTCCTCGTACACCCGAGAGCTCTTTCTCAATCACACATTTGTTGTCAACCTCAGCAGCAATGACGCTGTATGAATCAATGCTTCCACTTCTCAATAATAACCACAATGACCATTAATACAGTTCAAACTCTTCAAGCAGGATGTAAATGTGACTTCCTGATTGCACAAGTGTACTAGCACGCACACACACACACACACACACAGAGGAGGCGGATGTTTTATCGTTTTTTTGCGAGGGTGTGACAAATCAAGTTGACAGTTTGTGTTCATAAAATCTGTCAAGTCTACAAAGAATTAGCACAAACTAATAATCAGCACATCCCACGGGATTTCAACAACAACAACAAAAATGATAATGCCGATTTCTGACATCTAATGCACGTCATCACATTGAAGACTTTTTCTCTCTAGCCCTCCGTTACACCACTTTGATTTATTTGAAATAAGTGCACATAAATATAATGCATATAATTCAATACGTTGATTGGGATTAATGTGGGAAAATGTTAAAATATTTTAATTAAACAGCAGCATAAGTTTGAGTAACTTACCTTTCCTCCACTGGAAAATAACTGTTAGGCAAGGGCCGTAATGACAAGCAAAGGAGAAGAAAGAAATGACAAAAAGGCAGAAAATCAGAACAGGAGAAGAAGCAAAAAGAAGACAGGAAACATCTTTAAAAAGAAGCAGACAATAAAGTTGATGAAAAGGCTTAGAGCAGATCTTACTAAGAGGCTCAAGAGATATGTTGAAGTGTTAATTACTTTTTGTTTATTGCTATTACTTCCTGTTAATTGCTTTTTCATTCTTTTTGAAAATTAAATAAAGTCCAAAAAAGATTTTAATTTAGAGGACAGTGCGTGATTAATTGTTCTTCTAAACATTTCTGCTTCTTTTTTAGAGAATTTCTGCCAGCAGTCAGAGGCCAGACTAAATATTGCTCAAAGAGCATTTGTTCCTACACAGCAAAATGATTTTGATGAATCGTCTCTGACACAGAAAATCCATAATAAAGATTAGCTGTAAACCTCACCTTATCAACACACTCATCAAAGAAGGCCAGGCTGGCATCTTTATCACTGACAAAGGAGCACTCTTCTATGAAACGACTGAACATTTGAGTCTTGGTCATGAGGGAGTAAAACCTCTGATGGGAGCGGTCTCTGCTCTTCAAGAAGCCTGTAAAAAAGAAAACGAAATTATTTACTGAAAATCTTAAAAAGTGGGGAATTCATATCTGTCTCATGATTCTAAATCATGGCATTTACTTGTCAAGCCCTTACAAAATATTTATGGGGTGAAGATGCAGCCGTAACCGACATTTCCACAAAATAAATGCTGAGTTATGAAACAATTTGTTCTCCACTGCTCCTCTTACATAATAGCACACAGATGTGCAGGGATATTGTGCTATTAATCGCGGTGGCCTCTCTGACTTGTCATCCAACCCTAATTTCCACTGAGGCTTAAGATAAATCACAACAGCCATTACAGCTCTGATTTGAGGGCAACTTTGCAGCACTCAGACCTTAACCCTGTGACTTACTACAGCACTGAATCACAGAGGGAGGGGAGTTGTGACCTGTCAGCATGGTTTGCGATGACTTACAATGGAGAATATTACTGGCTGAGAGTGACACATACCTTGGATGTCAAAGAGGGAGCCAGCATCAGTGGTTTTCTCGGACGGGGCTTGGGTGATGGGTAAAAGATAGGAACGGTAGCCTCGGAGGATGGCAGCCATGAAGCGCAGGAAAGCCTCCTGGATCTCGAGCTCTAGTGTGTGCAGGCTTTTTCCACTTTCAAGCTCACAGTCAGTCACTGTGTGATCCATCTGCACATCTTCATGGTTTAAATGACCACCTGAGGGCACACAACAGCTGATGTTTTACAATCCATTTGCACATAAACCGCTTGATAGCAAATAGCTGGTCATTTACCCAGACACCAGTATTATTATCACCACAGACCACACACTTTTTCCACAATGAAAGAAGACTTAAGTACATCACTTAAGACTGGAGTAAAAGTGAGATTGTCAAAGTCAAATTATGTATAATACTCTGATTTTCACAGCAGTCCTGGTTAAAAGAGATGTAGAGACCGACTGGCTAACGGTACAGAGCTAGCAAAAACAGACCACATGGCATGATGTTAAAATGGAGTGTGATATCACAAATCTATCACAAGCATATTGTTCCCGTCTAGACCAGGATTCATGATGTAATGTTGTTCAAACACCACAGTGAAGATCTAGATTTTTCAAGAGACAGGACATAATAGTTCATTTTTGCACATTTTAAAGATTTTTAAATTGAATAGAAATAGAATAGAATAATAGAAAAAGAATCTGAATAAATCACCAATGAAAGAATACCATATGTGGAATAAGAAGCAGGGCGAGGATCAGTTTAAATACCATAAATGGCAAATGATACATCGTCCACATGGTCTTCTATAAATGAGCCAAGCATTGCACTATATTTTTATGGAACAGTGAGTGCTTCCTGTCAGTTTTCCTGTAAAGTTGCCCATACAGGCTGACTCAACAGACTCATGTAGTCTAAGCAACCAAAATTATTAATGAAACCACTTAGACGATGACACAGCGTCAGACTGGACTTACCCTCAATGAGCTGCTGATAGAGCTTATTCAGAGTATTGAGAAGATGCTTGCAGGCTCTCCTGGGCAAGATTTTCCATGTTAGAGCCTTCTTGTCATCTTTTCTGAAAGCACAACAGATGGTTGCTGTTACACAGGAGGACAGTTAGGAAACAAAAAGATATGAGGGAGGGAGGATTCACCGATATCTGCACTGACAGCTTCATCCCTTCACAAAATACCTTTTGAATTGATGTGGGAGACCAGTTGGATCCAAACATGTTTTTTTTCTGTACAGTAAAAATACTTCACATTCCAGCTCTCATTATAACATAAGAGCTGAGCTGAAGGTGGCCATCTAGTATCACAGACTGGTTGCAGTCAGAGGCCACTTACTGGGAGATGGTGTTGGTGTCCAGATCCACACAAGTGATGTCAGCTGGGGGCACGTAAAGATCAAAGTACCGGGAGTCCACGCCCACAATGAAAGGGCATGGTGCACTAAGAACATCTGCCAGAGCCAGCGGGCACAGAGGGATGTAGGGACATGGCCAATGGAAGGGAAAAATCATCTGAAAAGGATCATAAGTAAAATTAATGACTATAAACAATATATACAATGAAGCAACAAAAGACTTTTATGGTCCCATGAAAGACCATCCTCTTTAGTGCTATTGCCAGGATAAAAAAAAGAGGATTAAAAAAAGACAATACTTACAGACACAAGGGCCTCGGTTACACTGGTGAGTACAGCTGGGCGCAGGGAGTGAACCAAGATCTTGTGCTCTGTGACAGCCAACACGAGCAGAGTGGCAGCATTTTTGGGGCCCAGATTCAGGAGCAACGTGGAGAGGCTTCCACCACTACCACACAAAAACACACAGTGATGAAAAAAAAAAACACAAAAAAACCCTCCATGAGTTTCCAGATTAGGATTGCAAAATATGCAAGATGTTATAATTCTGAAATTTATTGTTATCTTTACCTGAGTGGGAGCGGAGAGGACACAGGCTGGCTCAGCATCAGGCTGTCATGTGGAGACAGCTGTGGAAGACACACAAAATGTTTTAGTGAGTTAGAGCGAATTTAAAAAAAAGAACCCACCTGTACAAAGTGATTTCTCACAAACTCACCTGGACTAGGATGCGCGGTCTTTGAGTGGAGGGAAACGGCACATTTTGCATGAAGTGAGAGATGTGCCTGTGAGTAAAAAATTAAATTCAGTTAGTAAAGTTGTAACACTTCTTACTTTTGTGTGAATTCTCAGGCTGTGAGCTAAAGTTTCTGATTTGAGAGGGATAAATTCTGTAAAAGTTGCTAACTTTTCAATAGGCAGGGAATGTGGCCCAGAGATGGAGTATCGGTAGAGGAAGGTGAGAAAGCTCCTGAAGGACTGGAAGAAGGGCCAGTGGGAGAGTAAGCAGATGCTCTTGTTGCTGTAAACATTTCTGGTCTCATCAGGTCTGAGATCAGAGCTTGGCAGGCCGAGCTGTGAGCGCTGATGCTCAGACAGGTTCTCCTCCGGGTAAGGCTCATAGAACTGGATAGCTGCTCCATACACCTGCACACAAAGGGCCCCCAAGATAATTGCGTGATGAATGCACAATACATCCACAAGGATGTGGACGCTTGTTATCCTAATGCAAACCCAACAGTAGCCAACGGTCCCTTGAGAAACACATTCATTGAGCATGTTGTGGTGGCTTCACAAGAGAATTTTCAACATAATAAGTCAGTCTTTTGAAGTTCCTTCTCCCAAATAAATACACAAGTCATTCCTAGCCTAAAGTGCCATGAGACTAGCCTGCAGACTAGAGGTTGCAGGCAAGAAGGAGTAAACACTGAAGCATTCAGAATTTAAAACTTGCACATCAGCCCAAGTGGTGCATGAGCCATCCATTATTCAAAAGATGAGCCACACACACACACACACACACACACACACACACACACACACACACACACACACACACACAATAAAATATATATATATATATATTTTATGGTGCAGTGCTTTCAGAGGCTAACAGTCTTTTGGTATTCCAGGCACAGCCTTTAGACCATTTTTGATTCCAGTCAGAGTTCAGAAGTTGATTAAGATTGTCTGGTATTCTTAGAAATACAACTGCACTTCATAAACAATCCAATTCATAAGGGATCCTAATGCTCAGTGAGAGACAGAAGGGGAGCTAAAGATAGAGATGCTAGCTGAAATGAAGCAATTAAGGGAGATATTTTGTATGTGTGGTATTGTGGGGAATCATTAGTTGGTGATGATCTCACTGAAACAGCCGTATGCTGAACGGAGAAGTGGGTTTTTTTGGCCACTTCAATAGGTGAGTACACAAAATAACAAGTAAAAGAAAAAAATACAAAAAAGCAACTACGTACGAAGGTGATTTTACCTTTTCTCCAGAGGCTCCCGTTAGTACAAATGTGGAAAAAACAGGCAGGGAGTGTTTGGTGTGTGCAGGCCAGCACTCGATCATTGCCCCCATGGGCAGGCAGAACATAGGCACTGACTCTGGCAGTGGAAAGGATTCATAGTCCTCTTCGGGGTACCTACACAAAAGACCTGGGCACAAACACATGCAAGAAATATTAAATATATTCTTTATATGAATACTGATAATGACTGACACACATCCATGACCAAACTTCCTTTTTCTTTTCACTGCTACAAACTCTGCATGGTTTACCTGCTTTGTACGCGATTGTGTTTGCTTTAGCCAGAGACTTCTTGTAACAAAGGTAGACCGAGGATCCCCACTGAAATACGGAGAAAGATAAAGTCCATCACATATCAGCAACAATCTGTGCTATGTGGGCAGACACGCTAGGTTTAAGTGATTATTTTTCAATTCAATTCAATTCAGTTTTATTTATACAGCACCAAATCACAACAACAGTCGCCTCAAGGCGCTTTTCAGAGCTCTATCCCACCATGCTGCTGTTGAGGTTCTTGTCCACCTTGCAGAAGGTGTGAGGGGGCGTTTCCCCTTTGCCAGGGATGATGACGCAGACATCGGTGACAGCCAATGAGGTGTGTGGCTGGCTCTTTGGTGCACGGCGGTAGGTGATGTAGATGCGTTGGGAGGATGAGCTGCTGATGTTTGCAGGGCGGCCTGAGGGTGTGGTCTGAACGATGTGACATCCGGGTTTGAGTTTCTCTTTCCACTCATACAGAACCCTGAAATATCAGACAGTGTTGGCGACTTTTTATATTTTTGAAAACTGATCAAAACTTCAGACTGGAGGATGTGTATTACAGCAGATTGCAGTGACCCTAAGCGGAGGAGTTATTAGTGCTGCTGGGTGAGTAAAAGGTCAATAAGTGAGGATTACTTCTTACCCGAGATCTGTCAGTGGAGGCTTATCTCTGCCTCGCTTAAAGCACAAGAAGATCTGTGGGCCCCTTAGACTGGCTCCATTGAGCTCTGCAGAAAGGCCTGAGGGGGTAGTTTCCACACAGGTGAAGCCTGGGGGTACCTCTTCACCCAGAGAGCGTATCACGACAGCAACATCTGTGATAGGGGCTTTGGGTTTCACAGATTTGGGACCAGCATCATCAAAGTGTAGATCCTCTTCCAGAGGCTTGGATGAGTCGGTGAGGCCAGCAACCACAAAGTAGTCTGCTACACGAGGCCCTTTATCCTCCATCATTTCCCATTCCCACACTGTTGGCTGCAAAATAGAGAAGAGGAAGGTGCACGGGGGGCATCCATTATACATTTTTATCAACAAAGTGTACTCCATACACTGGATCACCCTTAAATTTCCTTACTCTGTATTAACTGTTGTACTAGATTTGAGAAGAGGCAAAATGCAGCAGGTAAAATGTACACTTCTCCTGCAGTGCATTAAATTGCATACCATACCAAAGAAATAGCATATAATGCGAGCACATAGAAGCACTTAAAATACATTCCTTGCTGCAAAAACATCATATTTCACTGAGAAATATGGGAGGGCTTGTGACCAGTGAACTTGCTATATGCCATGACTGGTTATGTAAAACAGAACACATGCCTCTGTAGAGAAAAAAGAAAAAAGGCGCATGTGGAAACTAGAATTGAACTGTAAGTGAGCACTCAGAAGTGAAGAGAGTGTGCGTTGTCGCGCGGCAAGCAGCTTTTTCTGGGCTTTTACGGTGGTAATATTCAGACAGCATTTATTTTGGGGTCAAAAACGTCATGAAAATGAACGGAATAGAGGGAGCGCCAGTGAATTAGCTTGTTATGGCTTTATCACAAAGCATGGAGCCCTGGAAGCCCTCTAAGTGCTGGGCCAGCTTATTGTGCTTCAGTTGAAGAGCCTGGTTTATCTCTCTCAGCAGTTCGTCCACACACACTAGCAAACTGATAAACAGCAGCCTGTTATTTTCCCCACTGGCATATGTGGGAGGTAGCATAAAGTTGTCTCACTCTTTTGTGATGGATGTGTCACTGCTAGGAACCTTGGCACACAAGGAGCTATGGCCATATCTCATCTGCTTAGGACTTTGACTCCCACTGGCTTTAAATCTAATAGGCCTGTGTGTTGTTCCTCCCTGTGGCTGCGTGATGGTACAGACAGCTAAGCACTGCTTACAGGCTTAGGGTGCAAAACTAACTGCTAACACAAAAACATGAAAAAAACAAAGACAACTTGTAGAAGCAAGAAACTGCAGCATGTTGAGCAATGACAGAGATTCAGTTGTTTACCGAACAAGATTTAGAATTTGGTATCTGACTGACTTTCACTTTCAATCATAAGACCCTTTAAAATAATTTACCACCAAAGATCAGTCCGCTGTTTCATAAGCTTTTTTTTGAAATGATGACTCATCACCACCAGGTTCCTCACATCCTGACAGTCTTTCGGTCGACATTGTTTTTGTCCAATTTTCCATCAGTAGTTGAGGTTTTTTTGCAGTTATTTGTGCTGAGCCATATGGTTATGCTTGATGACTCAGTGTGTAAAGAGCAAACAGTTTTGTTGTTTTTTCTGATCTGATGTGGTCCTTAAAGGAGGTGTTATATGAATAAAAGGTGCTATATAAGTAAGTAAATTTTACTTACTTATCAGGGAGAATGTGATGGCTTCTTTTTCCATGTTAGATGGTTTATATTGTTAGACATCTACCTGATAGCCAAAAATTGTCTATACTATAAGAGATCCTACAGGGCTGTGTCATTATCTTTCTAGAACCAATTCTTACCATTCTATAGCTGCTTGCTAGTGCATTTAAGCACTTATTTGGGCACTTATTTTGAAGCACTACCTAAAATAATTTTAATTTTGGTCTTATTTTCTAAATAGGTTCTAACTATTTTAGAAAATAAGTCTTTCCCCATTAATCGAATGAACAATCAAAGTCATGAAATATAATTACAGGTCAAATCTGTTTAAAACCAGTTAAAATGTTTGCAGACTTTGACCCAAAATAAGGTTGCAAAAAGCTGGAAGCTATCCTTTTACCACTTTCTTTGCTGTCCCAGAATTTCTAAGCAGAAATTTGTGTGCCGCGTCTTTTATAATATCGCCAGCTGTTCACGCGGTGCAAAATCCTTTGTAATCCAGTGCCGAATCCATTTTATCTAATGACCTAACAAGCCAAAGGCCACAATAATTCTGTTCAGCTGATCTACCTGTTCTTTGATCGCACACAACACTTACACCACATACCTGCTCCCGATAGGTATTGCACAAATGCTGACGAACGGAAAGCTGAAAGGTGGACAGATGTGTCATATAATACTCAAAAGGTTCTGGATTAAATATAGATGTAATCTCCTGCTCCAACCACCACGACATTACTGCATCTATTCCTCCCCCTCGACAGGAAGTAGAGGCCTAAAATTATATCTAATCCTCTCCATAGCAACAACAGAGCAGAGAACAGAAGGTTGAACATTTCTCACTCCTATGATGATACACTGTTTTTGGTTTCCTTTAATCAGAATGCTGTCAATTAATTGGCTTTGCCTGGACCAATGTGTCTGAGAAACATGTTTTACCAGATGGAGAATCAGCCACATTAATATCTTTTATCTGTTTATGTGCATTAATTTTTTTTCCATGTGATTGTGGAAGACAAAACAAACACAGTGTTTCCCTTTTTCCTGGAAATGCTTTCTATTTTTTATCAGTGTCATGTCGTATTTAATACTACAGCGATGACTATGGTAAAACACACTGGTTACTGGCCTGTATCATCCACTTTCATGTATTTGATTGTTCATCCCATCAATCATTAAGTGCATTTTCTAGCGACAAAAAAACAAAAACATAAATCAAACTGACTCCATCACAAATATTTTGACTGAAATTTAATTTTGAAATGTCCTCGTGTTATCTCACATATTCTAGGCAGTCTCGAGTTTGCTAAACACTGGAAGTGAGCAAGTCACAGTCGCCACAGAAACTGCAATCACTTCATTCACTGCATTTCTTAATAACAGGACAAATAAGGACACGGCGGATTTCCTCTTACTGCAAGCAAACCAACTTCCCTATTCGCATCCACTATTGCTTGCATGAGTCACTGCCAACCGTCCGTTTTGCAGTAATTTGTTAACCACTTGTGCCATAATGTTCCCGACATTTCCCTCTCAAGCATCCTCAAACCTAAGATTTTCTTCTCATGGTATGTGGTATGTGTTTCTGTGTATCTTTTTTTTTTTTAAACATGTTCTAAGGTGAGTTTTTAAAATATGTATCACTACTATAAAATGTTTGCATAATTTTAAACATTCCTCTTAAATTTGGTATGTAAGGATGCTCTGGTTATAGCTATAAACTAAAATGCTTCAAATTTTAGAAGTCCTAACTGCCAAATTTTTGCAGATGACAAAACCCCTAAATATCAAACGTGATTTGGTTTACACCAAAAGACATTTTTAAATGCTGATTAGACATTAAAGCCAATTTGTAAATTATAATGAGCTTATATTTCATCTGAAGCAACATGACTGATTATTTATCCCCAGTCTCTTTTGATATTTCTTGCCAAGAACATGTTTTTTTCCTTTCTTTTTTTTCTTCTTCAGAAGACTGACATTAAACTTTGAAAAATCGATCCTCCCTCTTTCCACTGCATGAGGTTTCTGACTTCTGTTTGTGTGTTGTTGTAATTATGGCCCAAGAGACAGAGGCAGCGGCTGCTGGACAGTCCGTGTAGGACTGTGGAGGGATTAGAGGGCTGTGTTAACAGCAGGGGGCGGGGAGGATGGGCAGTGTGATCAGGGAGGGAACCCCCACAACATTTCACTAAGCATCTGTTCCCCTTTAGCCATGAAGACAACCCTCATCCTCATCAGCCATTTGCATTCCTTATGCTGGACAGGGGGGGAGCCCTGGCCGCTTGATGAGAAAACCACACACGCCCAAGATAAACAGAGCAGAAAGACGACGGACTCTAAGGTGGTGCTGAAAATAGGAGACCGCCGAAGAGCTTTGTACGTTAAACTTGCACCGCTTGCATCACGTGCAAAAGGACTACTGGGTTAACCATAAAGTAAATGGTTAAAATTAATAAATAGATAAATAAAAAATACAACTGGCTACAGCGACCATAAAAATAAAGGGGGTTTCTCATATGCCCACATCTAAAGAGGCCATCTTATGGAGCACCGACACGGGAGGCAATGGAATAAGCCTCCATATGACTTCATTGTAACCAATGGGCGCAGTGTATACACAGAAAATCTCACACAGACACCGATGCTCACCGCAAAGAATTAAACTGTGCTTGCATTGCATGAAGCTCTCGGACAGTGATATGACATATTTGCCGTTAATTGTTCCCAGCAGCAATCCAACATTAAAATTAGCCTTCAGTGTATAACATACACAATCACAAAGCTACTAAAATGGGATCTCAGTCTTATAATATTAAAAAATATATAAATAATAATAATAACACAAAAAATACTCCGAGCACAGAAACTACGTGAAACTACGTCGTTTGTATTTGTCTTTTTTTTTTTTAGATATTCGATAAAAGAAGAATCTACTCACATCACGACGAATGAAAGATGATCAGTCGAATATGAGTGCACGCCGAAAATAAAACCCAGGTTCCCGTTGATGATAAATGTTTATTTCTTACAGTTTTCTTCCTCAGTTTTCTTTATATTGTATAAAATAATAATAATAAAAAATCATTCACAGAGGGTTGGACCGACCAGAATAGATGGTGTATTCCCGAGCAGCGCTTTATCCAGACCTGCGCTGTTCACGTGACCGATTACAACCCTGACTGACGTCACTGATGACGGTGCTGTGACAGAAGAAAAACGTCTGTGGTTCTGAAGAAACATTTGGCGATACAGGTTTATACGGAACTACACAACTTCCTACCGAAAGAGTATTATTATTGTCAGAAGCTGTAGTCGTATTTTGTCGTGAAGGATTTTGTTATATTTATCTTGAAAGGTGCTATATAAATAAAAACGTACTTTACTTTATTATTATTATTATTATTACTATTTTTGAACTAACACAAAAAACTTCTCTGATAAAAAAAAATTACAGTATATAAAGTTATAAAGTAAGTCAAGTAACATAGTTTTGCAACTTATTTATATCACCGTAATAAGCTTAAAACTGATTTTCTTTTCATGTGACAGC
>VVHJ01064152.1:40353-123576 GCA_015107715.1 Tylochromis polylepis
CAACTCTTTAGAAAATGTGTTACTGCAATATCAACACATTGGAAGGAAGGAAGGATGATTTATCCAACCTAATGTATGAGCCTACCTTGCAAACGAGTAACAGACTGTGCAACAAATACATTTTACAGGACTATCATTTTCTGATTTCATTCAGGATAATAACCAGGCTACAAAAAAGGGAGAAAAAAAGAACCAGCTGTGTTGGGGTTATTGTTGAGCTTTGAAATCCAGCCATTAGTGTGAAAGCTCTAATTTGGTCTGCCTTGTCAGCCTTGCATTAAAGGCAATGGACAGAGTTTTATTTAATATCAGATCAGAAAAATCCAGGTGAAATTACCATAAAATGATGTCTAGTCTTTGATCGTATGAGATTATTGTTGATAAGATCCTCCAGAGGATTAAAAATTGTCTCTAAAATGAACATCAGTATTAGGAGGAAATTAGATAAGAAAATGTTGTCGAAAAATTCTGCATTACACCTCAAGCTTGGAAAGGGGTCATCATCAGCTGGTCATGCCAGCAGCACCAGTCTAATCAGCTCTTTGACTGACTGACACTTTTTCAGAAGTGTACTGTTTTTTCAAAGCATCAATGAAAAAATTTGTGTTCTTTAGCTGAAAATAATCTTGGGGAAGTGAGTCAGTGTTTTGACTTAGATTTTCAAAAACTGTGTTTTTTTTAATGATTTATGTTTTTCTACAAATATATGCACATCAGACTCTTAAGAAAACTTACGTGTGAGTGCATGTAAAATGGTGAACGAGTCAAAATATTGCATAACCTCTGCAAGTGAAATAAGGAGATATGATTTTTTTTCATACCGTGGAGATTGTAATTTCCCGTGAGAAAGCTGAAACTGCTAAATTAGACATGGAATCCACTCAAACCGTAATTAAGATATTTTATGATCTATTTTATAAGTATTAATAGATGTAATAGGAATCGTGTGTGGTTACTTCGAACTATAGAAGTGTTGTAATCAAAAACAACAATTACAGTCTTGATGCACGCTCAATCATCCAGGTAAGTAAATCCCAAAAGGTTGATTCTGTTCATCTGGACGTAGCATTTTCAGTGGGGAAAACGTTTCATCACTCATCCGAGTGACTTCTTCAGTCTCAGCTGACTGCAGGTTTCCCCAGCCTTATAAACAGTACATTTGCACAATGACAGAAACCAGCCCATATGGTTCAGTATTTGAGGTTTGATTCTCATTATCCACTGGAGCACAAACTGGGTGTCATCAGGACGTTACAACACAGAGTGAACAACATCCCCACAGACGCAGCGGCCAGGGAAGCAGAAGAATATCACATCAAGAAGGCCCTAAGTAAATGTGGTTATCCCAGCTGGACATTTGTCAAAGCTGGAAAGGCGCCTAAAGAAAGCTCCAGCCAATCCAGGAGAGAAGGACAACCGCTGCCTAAGCGAAAACCCTTAGTGATCCCGTATGTGTCAGGAGTATCAGAACAGTTGAGAGCGCATTTTCTCTAAACACTGCGTCTCCGTGGCTTTTAAACCCCAAAACACGCTGCGCCAAAAATTGGTCCACCCCAAGGATCGGGTCTCCCGACACAAACAGAGTAATAATGTGGTGTACACTGTTAAGTGCCAGGAGGATTGCCATGATTTATACATCGGGGGAAACCAAACAACCTCTGGCCAAGCGGATGGCACAACACAGAAGAGCTACCTCGTCAGGCGAGAACTCCGCAGTCTATTCACACCTACAGGCCAGTGGACACTCTTTCAATGATGAGGATGTACACATCCTGGACAGGGAGGAATGCTGTTTGAGCGGGGAGTCAAGGAGGCCATTTAGTGAAAAGGGAAAGACCATCTCTGAATCAAAGAGGGGACCTAGGAGTACATCTTTCACCATCTTACAATGCTGTGTTTGCAGCCATTCCTCAACTCTATGTGAATGGTACTCATGGCCACTGATCAATGGGCTTTGATAAGTGGGCTTTTGATCAGTGGTTGTTGATCAATGGTTATGACAATTTGCATATTAAGGATCAAGGAACTGACCTCACAGCCTATTGTTCATTCAGTGGGCTGGTTTCAGTCATTGTGCAAGTGTACTGTTTATAAGGCTGGGGAAACCTGCAGTCAGCTGAGACTGAAGAAGTCACTTGGATGAGTGATGAAACGTTTCTCCCACTGAAAACGCTACGCCCAGATGAACAGAATCAACCTTTTGAAAGAATTAAAGAAAGAAACAAGAAGGAACGACGCAGGTCCCACCGAGATTTGAACTCGGATCGCTGGATTCAGAGTCCAGAGTGCTAACCATTACACCATGGAACCACGTGGTCACCAACTACTAAAATTATCGTGTGACTCGTGACACGTCATGTTTGCGCAGGATGTATGTTTATTGAGGATGTAGTTTCCCTTGTAGACCCGAAAAAAAAGAAAGAAAAAAAACTTAGGCGCTCACTTCTGACTGGTTGAATTACTTCATCGACGATCTCACGAGCACTCGACTGACTCCTGGTGGTCAAAATGTGAAATTGCAGGAACTGCAGGTATTGATTTTCATTCCGTTTTTTGCTTGTCTTTGAGGCACATATGAGTATGCAAACCTCAAGGCAACTCCAATATCTCCAGTCCACACTCGTAAGAATGACCTGCACATGGCTAAATTAAGTCTACAGCCACAATTTGGTGATCTTTGATCCCAAATTGTTTACAGGAGGCGCGCTTATATAATTGAAATACTATCTTAAACTGCTGTTGATGAAACATCTTGTAGCAGATCTGTTTGAAATAGAATTAATTTAGATCTGAATATACAAATTTGACAGTGATCTTTCTGCAAAGAGTACCTGATACCACTTAAAAAAAAGTGCAACTGCACATCTGTGAGTTCACCACAGTTAGCAGGCCTACCACAAAATCAGCTTATGGCTGAGATTGTTCAACTCCTCTAGGGTAAATCCGATTAATTCACACAATACCTGTGGAAAAAAGCATTATAAACCGAGGTACAACATTACATAGCAGGACTCACTGGCCTTGAGTCCTTGCAGTGTTGTAGTAATGTTGTTGCTCTGTCTTCATAAAAATAGTCATTTCTTTAAACCTTGAGTTTGAACTCATATGGAAACACCTGTTCTCATAGAATTCTCCATTTAGAGGTCTCACCAGTTGATTTGGACAAATCTTTTGTCATTTCCTTTTCCACCTTTACTTTGTTAACAGGCTTATTTAGTTATTGAGCAGCATTGTAAGTGTCAAGGTTCGTTTTCATCTGAATTATATACAGACCCAGAAGGAGCGAAAATGATCAACCTCACTGGGATGAATAGCGATTGTGCATTAAGTAAAGATCCAGCTCTGGTCTGATGGATAATCACAGTTCCTGTAGCAGGACGTGACCACAATAAAGATCGGCAGCTGAGCTCTGCTGTAGCTAAATCCATAGCAGAGTGCAGTCAAATGGTGCATACTTAAATGAATGCACTATCATACCACAATTGATACTGCTGGCAGAAATTCACCAGGAAAAATAGAGACTTTATCAGAAGTTGTTGTGTGTCGCCCTTTTCAAATGTTTCGTGCTCGCTTCACTTTCCTGTACCAGACATAAATCTATCCCCTGGCTCTCAACAGCTGATGGCAGACTCAAGTGAAAGTGACAGGTTATTCTGCAGCAGTGTGGTCAGCATCCAGGTGCAGCTTTTCAGAACATGTAGATGTTTTCTTCCCTCCCCACTCTATGACAGCTTCTGTGAAAAACAGCTTTTGCTGAGAGATAGAGCTGACAGACAACTGCAAAAGAAAGGAGTACGCCTAAGGAATGCATTAGAAAGTGAAAAAAGCCCTGAAGTTCTTCTTCAGCTCAACATTTACAAAAGTTGTAAGATGCAGACAAAAGATATGCACACATATGAATCAAACCAATGACACTGCTCACATTTAACCAGTTGCAATGAATTTGTGAGTCGTGGATTTCCTCAGCTGAGGAGGTTATGTTTTTGGTAGCATTTGCATGTTGTCTTGCCTGTGAACACGATAGCTCGAAAAGCTTTGAATGAATTCAGATAAAACCTGGTAGGGGTGTAGAGTGGGGTCATGTTAACAATCCATTAAAATATGGCTTACATCCACCCAGGTCTTCAAGGTCAAATTAATGATGTATCAGTCGAAAATTGATAAAAAGCTTTAGAATGTAGAAAAAATGATTCTTAGAAGGGTGAGGTGTCAACATATAGAAACTGCTGTAAAAAATTGTTTTAATATGTCACATATGACCTCTGACCTGTCTATCAAGGTTGATAGATTGAACTGAAGGTCAAAGTGATGATAATTCTATATAGCATTATTTAAACCCATGCTTCCTACTGCTTTTGTTTGTATCGACAACATGTAGGTATACAGGGAATTATATATGGGGATTTTAAAATATCGCATTACTCTAGTCAAATAAGGTCAAAGTTTCATAAAATATCTTATCAGTAAAACTGTGCTTAAAATTCCGCTGCCTTTGTTTGTACTGGCAACATTTAGGAAATGATGATTTTAAATATCACATTACAGTTTGCATCCAAATATCATATCACATTTGACCTCTGACCTCACTTTCATATTTCAAATCTGCCTTTCTTTCAAGCTGGCCCTAAAATGTGTTACATCTTTAAAGAAAGTATTGTCAAGAGAAAGAGAATGAGCTGATTATTCATAAATCAATACCTTTTATCCATTACCTACACCTACATTATCTGTCTAGTTGCCCTTTACTGATTTTTACTGGACTACAAATTTCTTAAAGTAGTTTGAAAAGAACAAAGAAAACAAAAATGAATATACAGAATACAGTATCATTCCCTTATAAGTAAATGCTACCCAGAGAATGAGCTGTCTTGTCAGAGATTTGTGCTCTTGGAGTGCTTCTTGTTAATAAAGTGAAAACGTCCAACAAGTTCTCTGCAACTTTTAACTTTAGAATTGAACACTTCCCACTGAAAGACTAGCAGTAATAAAGGAGAAGAAATATGTTCAACTGTGAAGATTATTTCAATAAAAGTTATTTCAATATTTCAATACTGTAAAAAATTTAAATGTATTTTAAAGGGAAACAAATGACTTCCCGTGAGACAGCTGACACTGTTAAATTAGGATTAATGGAGAACAGATGTGGACAGACGCGAATGTGCCACTAATACAGTTGCATATTTGATGGCACGCTTTACACTGAGATGTAATATTTATATAGTCGGCAGAACAAGACTCCGGAAATTAGAAACATTTTCTTTTTTTTTCTGTCACAGTGACTCAGCTGAAAGAGAGCACACGCTCACTAGCAGCAATAATGATACCTGCATCTGAACACACAGAACTTTTAAGCATTCAGTATCTGTCCAGCTTTTAGTCAAATGAAGGTTTGTTGCCGTCTGTAACTCTACATGGTCTGACCTCTGAGAAATCACATAAAGTATTTCAGTGTGGAGAGGCTATTCAACAAGCCAAAAAAAAAAAAAAAAAATCGACATCTCTCAAGTGCTTACCGTGCTACAGTGTGACCTCTTCCTTTTATGCTTCTTTTCTTCCACTCTAGCTCTCTTTAAAGTCCCCAGCTGTATTTGGTCCATTAGTTCCTTGACTTAGTGGCCGCATTTCCTTTCCGTGGGGCATCACTCAGGGCTTGTTGGCTGTCAACTGAGTGGAGCTCAAAAAACCTGCTCCTTTATTCTTTGGTAATGGTGACCCGACACCCTGCAATTTCTCCCTGTTCCAGTGATTATGGCAGTTATGATGTTTTTTTTAGTAAAGAAAGCACTATGGGAGACAAAGTTATTTCTATAACTCCATATAGACAGATACGGCAGCCATATTAAATGTATCTGGTGATCGAACAGTTTAAATTATTTAAAAACCCCGTGCACTGAAACAAACTTAACAGCTTCAAAAATTTGTATCTTTACTAAATTCCAGCAGGTCACCATCTCAGCCTGTCATGTTCATGAAGTAGACTTCTGAGCACCAATCACAACCATCAGTGATCCTGGGCGCAGTGAGAGATGAAAAACGGGCTCCACACTTTCAAACAATGAAATAGTAAAAAGAAAAAAAAAAATGCTTTTCTGTTTGTCAGTCGATCAGGAAATTACTCAAAAGAAAGTATTTAATTCCTGTGATTTCATTTATATAGCTGTCATGTAAATCTAATGAAAGTACAATAAATGCGGTAGACTAAAGGATAAAACATTTTCCTCTGTGGTGTAGCGGATTAATTTCCAGGTTGTGCAGAACTGAAGCGTAAGTTCGGTGTAAATCAGCTTGCTTTGCCTGGAGGTCGCTCCTTTAGAATGACAGGAGGCCAGGGGCCAGTTTAAATGATAAAAAAGTAGTATTTATAAGATAAAATGAATAAAACTGACAAGTTGATAGTGCAATCAGGAGGTGCATCTGAATTTTTGTTACGATTAAAAGCCTTCATGCAACACCACACAAAGCTGGAACCTCCTCAATCAATTTTACACAGTGAATTTTAAAATAGTCAACGGGTCAGCCGGCACCCTGCGGTGATGAGTAAGCCTATCGCTGGTCTAAATCATGTAGTTGTCCCCTTTCTGCTTACTTTGTGCACAGCATATAATATTAGAGCATTTAACAAAGAGTTTCTATTCATAAATTTCACAAAGAATGAATTTCACCCAAAGACTCATCACCTGATAAGATTTGCTGTTCACCAGACCAGAACCCTTCATTAAGGGTATTAACCTGACTGAAACGGGTTTCTGATGGCAGAATAGGCATTTAATTTGAAACTTTTACCAAAACAACAACCTGCTTTGATATGACAGCAGCTAGAAAAACCTTCCTCGGAGGTCAAATAGTCACATGGAGTATGATCCACTGGTCACCACACTGGTTAAAGATGGGATAATGTTCAGCACTAATGAAACGCTGTCTGTGCATCGATTGTCAACATGTTATTGCTTCTACAGAGGGTGAAATGGAATTCACATAGTGAATGAGCAAATTCATCTCAACAAATAAATAAATAAATACATAAATAAATATGCTCTTTTAGCCTGATACAAACATAAATTAATTTAGAAATGGATTTTTTCCCTTTCTTTTGTCTTTTTTTTTTTTTTAAACATATAATTCCCTTTTGTAAATACTGCACAGGATATTTGTGGGTCTTAAACTGCTCGTGTGAAAGCCTTTTTTTCTCCTTTTTTCAATTTACAATTTGACAGAGAGAGTGAGAACATTTTAAGTGACTTCAAAAACAGTTCACAAAATGACACCGATAATTTCACAAGAAGATAAATTGTGTTATCTACATCAGCGGGTATCCATGCTCATCTTTTTTTTAATGCGAGAGTCACATTAATTTTTTTTTGTTTTGTTTTTTAAAAAGGAACACCATCACTAATATAAAACAACCCCAAAAAAAGCAATTAGATTTATAAATACAAAAAAAAAAGTCTAAGCAAACTCTTCTTAAGACCCAATATTTAAAAAATGTAAACCAAAACATTTGCAAGAAAAAAAATTATAAGAAGCTTTCACGTACAAAACAACACAAGATCAGATCACTTCATTAGTGTGGGGAAAAAAACAAACAAACTTTAGACTTACTGTTACTTTCAGCAATGCAATAAATGCATGAACACTGATGACCTGAATACATTTCAAGATACACTGGGCCTCATTAACACTAAAACTAAGAGAAGCTCTTTAGTAAGACACAGAGATCACATCAGTACTAACTGTGATCATTACTGGATAACAGCGAATAAAAACAAAAACAAAACCCCAATACAATATTTTACTATTTATCCATGCTTTCTCAGACTTGGCTCACTCACAGCCAAGTTTCCTTAAATTAACATTTAGTGGAGGTTTCGCTACCTTTGCCTGGGCTTTTCTTCACTTCAGAGTAGATGATCATAAGCACTTTGTGGCAGCTGTGCTGTGATATGCAGCTGCTGCACAGAGAAAATTCATAAACACTATACATAGCAGATCTTTGCCTGCTGAGATATGGTGAAGGCTGTTAAACCTTCCTTCCTGTGGAGAAAATCACTTGTGTTTTGCGGGGACTTTATAAACGCTTGACTGTCCTTGAATGCAAACTTATATGATGGGTTAAAAATCAGAGTGAAGAGAGCTCTCTCCAGGTAAATAAACTGTCCACCCATTCCATGTATACTGTCTTACAGGGTGCTTGGAAAGACATTGTTCCACTTCAGCAGGTCCATAAAGAGGCCAGGTAGCAGTTTGTGTGATCAATTATATAAGAAAATACAATGAATGAATGATCGCTGGTGTGTGGGACACTCTTCCCCCCCCCACTTCCTCTCTCTGGGCGATAGAAAGGGTGCCAGTGAGGGAGCCAAAGAGAGCAGGGTCCAGAGGAGCTGTGGCTGTCCTTCCATCTCAGCATGTCAGTATCTAATCGAACACACACAGAGACAAAGGGAGGGCCGTTGGTTGAAAGGTGGCTGGATGTTTCCCAGATACCGGCACACAGTCAGAGGCCCGGTGGAGAGCGTGCCTTCTAGAGTAGGGAGCTGGGGCTTTCTGGGGGCGGTGGGGGTGTGTGCGTGGGGCTGTGACGCATGGGTAGTATGTCATAGTGGCTGGGGATGTGGCTGCTGCGGGGAAGGTCGTAGGGGCTCTGGGAGAATCCGGTGGCCATTCCATTGGGCCCCTGCAGGACGCTCACTGTCGGCTCTGTCACAGTTTGGGGAAAAAGGAAGGAAAAAAAGTGGGAGAGATATATAAGAAGGTAAAGTGGCAGGCACAGGCTGAGGAAAAAAAAAAGAGACCAGAGAGGTACATGCAACAGAGAGACCACATATATTTTCTTTTATCAAGGCGTACAAATTCTGCACAGGATCACAGTATGGGACATGACCAGAGAGGCCATAAGCTGCAGGACCCTGCTGAGCTCCACACACAACACTCCAACAACGCACTCACCAACATCATAGACATTCCTGCTTGCACTGCCCAGGAGGGTGGCAGTGCCTCCAAAGGGCACTTCACGGTGGGAGGGGGATTTCATCTCCACATAGCTGCTCTCTGTGTGCTTGCAAGCCAGCCCTGGTGGGTCTCTAATGGTAGCATAAGGATTCTCACTATTGAGGGAGCAGGAGCTGTTGCTGCACATGGAGCTCTTGATGTAATCTGCAGCTGCCGCAAGACAAGGACATATTTAGTATCAACAGAGATGAAGTGCCTGCCACTGACTTTTAACAATGGCGTACATACTGAACTCTGATATTAAAGGACTAAAATTTAAGCCGGTATCAGAGCGTGACCAGAAGAATGGACACGAAACTCGTTGCCATTCTGAAGAAGCTGAACTTCTTTTGTCTCGGACAGGTGACTAATGGTGGTACGTAGTAATCAGAGTACAAAGGGGAGAGAGTGGAGGACTCGTCTCATCCATAACAGTCTCATCATACTGATAAGAGGGCTCATTAGAGACCGCCGCAAAGCTGCTTCAGACCACTCTCCACACCCTTGGGTTTCTCACATTCACCGCCGATTGAACAGTGTGGAAGACAAAATGACGTATCAGGCACGGAGCCATAGAGAGCAATTACTGTTGGAATAAAACCTCAGCCCACCATGATCTTGTCCATAGTGCAGTGAGTTTTCACATAAATCATAGAGAATATACGGATGTGGGATTTTGGGTCAGAGAAATAGCAGTCAGGACCCAAATGGGAAAATGGATATATGAGCTGTTAAGCATAAAAGGATTTTGTAATTTAGCTGCTAGTGAAGCTGAACAGGATTCCATATACAGAATAGGTCTTCACAGACACGCATGCAGCAGACTGCAAACTGTCCCTGCTATTAATTTCTTACCTTTCCTGGAGCCTCTTTGTGTCTGTGCCTCACCCTGTTGAACATCTGTAAATACATCAAAACAACAAAGTCAGACATCATATTAAATTCCCAGAACGTGTGAAGGTTGACAGGCGACGTCTCATTATAGTGAAATATTATTTTTTTATTTTTTGAAAGGATAGGAAGAAAATGATGGTGATAAGTTGCTGCCAACAACAAAATACCACAAAAAAAAGAAAATAAAAAAAAAAACAAGCCAAGTACTGCAACTACAATAGTTCATAGCTGAGTAAATAAAAACCACTTTTTGACTTCTCATTATAATTGATGTGCTTTGTACGTATAAGCTAAATGGGGGCTCTGACTTTTAAAGTCAAGCATGACAAAGAATTAATTATAGATATTAGGTTTTTGAATGGATATCCAGCCTATTGTGATTCCCTGAGCGCTGAACACTGTCCTTTTTGTCAAAGCTGCTGGCATCTCACAGATATGCACAAGGTGTCCTCTGGTGTCTGTGCATGACCCACTGGGTTATAGTAAAACTAAGACCGCTTTCTCAGTCCAAACTTGTCACATACAGTATTGAATCTAGTAAAGGACTCCTTGGCCTCACATTTAAATGCACTGCGAAACCACAATTTTGCACTGTGCACTCTTTTCTAAAATTAAGCAAGCCTATGCCTAACCAGTGAGTGGATGCAAAATTGAATTCAGTGATAGAAAATACAGCAAAACAAAGTCCAAAAGACAAATGCTCCCAAAGGGGACATGGACTGCAGTCACTTCCTACTGAGGATTTTATCAGTCTTTAAAAAGGGGCCCAGTTATCTCTTGGCATCTTAAATTGCAGCACATCACGGCACCAAAGCAAAAAGGACACCTTGTGCGTATCTCTAGGACACCAGTGGCATCTGACAGAACAGCAGCATTTGACGCCTCAGGGTCAGAATGCATTGCAACAGTGTTCAGCGCACCTAAAGTCAGGACATAAGCAGTAAAGAAAATAATATTAATAATACAGTATTTCTCCAACAGTATGACAACTCACACTGTCATTCATTATCTGTGCACTATACCCTATTCTCCACTTACAGACCTGACAATTACCATTAATACAAAAAACCCCACTTTGATGTGCTTACATCAAACTACGCTTTAATTTGTTATAAACCATTTATGAAATGCTAATATGCTCCTTTTAAATGCCACACTTAATTTTCTAACGTTCACAGCCTAGGAGTGCAGTGTTTGACCCATTGTAAGCCTTCATAGAAAAATGTGCCACCAGGGGAAGTGAAAGAGGACTAATGAGCTCATAGTGACCCCTATTCATCTTCGCACCACTGCTTTCGCTGCATATCTTATCAAAATCAGAGCAAAGGTTATGTCTAACAAGAGACCCCTGATTCATCTTCATTCACAGCAGGTTAGCGCCAATAAAGGGTGTGCGAGAATGACATGTGTGTCTTTTGCCCTTGAATTGCTGGTTCTGTAAGGTCCAAATTCTGGATCTATGCCATGCGATGTAATAAGGGAGAGGATAAAACTGACCCAGGTCATTGAGGTTGCAGTAGGCCCTCCATTCAGACCCATTTCTGCTTTTCAGTGTGTTTGACTGTGAAAAGAAAAAAGCAATGTACTGTTGATTTTGTACTGCAGTGTGTAATTTAGAAATTGCACTACATTTTGTGTGAAGACATGGAGGGAGTTCATACTTTGAGGGTCAGCGTGCCATCCAAGTTGCTGGAAATGGTTGAGACCACGTTACACTGAGCCACGGTGTGGTAACTAGGGTTGGAGAAGCACTGGCCACTGCTACTGCTGCTGTTCTGGCTCTGACTGATCTCAGGAGCACTGGTTCTCATCGCGACAGTACTGCCACACTCTGAGGATTTACATACATAGAGGTTCAAAAGCAAAATTATACCTTTTTACATTTTTTTTTTCCCATTTTAGTAATATTGCATGGGGTGTAAGCAGTTTTAATATATATATTGTAACTGATGGAAAAATGCACATGTAAGAGCAGACTCTTACCAGACAGAGAGTAGTCAGTGTTGGTAATGTGCATGGCCTGTGAGTACGATACACTTGGCTGGATCTCATGGCCCTTGTCCCTCTGCCTCTGTCTGTACCACACAAACAGACTAAGCATGGCCATGATGATGAGGAGAAGAAAGATGATGCCCATGACAGCCCCCGCTGACTGGCGCTCTGAGCCTCGTGCTGGACTGATCTTTGTGTATGGGTTCAGCTCTTCCATCATCAGAGCTGCTATAGAGAAAGCAGAAAAAGTGGGTCATTTAAACAATGCGTACACATCTGTGTTTGAGCGATAATACCCCGCAAAGCCTCGGCCATCTCAATCACCTCTCACCTTGATCGCAGCGGATGCCTTTATAACCAGGGCTACAGTAGCATGTTCCAGTCACATAGTCACAGGTAGCATTGTTCAGGCACTCGCATAGCTGCTGGCAACCATATCCAAATGTACCAGCGGGACACTCTGCATGACAGAGAGGCACATTATTACACCCATCAAAATTAAAGCACTTGCAGAGTGGGAGCCAAACTGTTTATAGAACACACCCTCATCTACTGGGTAATTTTGCTCAGAGCTAAAATGTGTTGTGCCTACTCAACTCTGCTCACAGCTCGTCCCAATGAAGCCAGTTCGGCAAGCACACTGGCCAGATATGTGGTCGCAGTCTGCGCCGTTTTGGCAGCGGCAGACTTCGGAGCAGTCCCTGCCGTAGAACCCTGAAGGACAGCCTGGGACAGAGATGTATAAAATGTTGGGGTGGGAGGAGTGGTGAAAACAAAGAGAAGGGAAGACAACATAGAGAGTCAAGGTCAAATCGCAAAGGAACAAGGAAATCAATATCACTCAATGTCTCTGCTGCATACTCAATAAGGGACAATGTGAATGAATTGAAATGAAACATTTCCTGCTTCTGCAGAAAATGCCGTTATGCTGTCAACATAACCTAGAGGTGGAAATAAAGAAGAAGACAACTGGAAATAGTAAGAATCTCTATGAGAGAAAAGAGGGGAAAACAAATGTCATTTTCATGCACAATAGCAGGAGCTCCACACTGCAAACAATACTGAATAAACCCCTCAAGGTGATGGATAATGGAAATTCAAATTAGAGGACTGATATTGATGATCTGCTGTATCCCTGGGAAAATGACTGGGATGTATTATGAACATTAATGAAATGACCATTAGTTCTATTCTGCTGTTGCTCTCTCTCGCTTTAAAAATAATAATTAAAAAAAAATAGATAAAAAACATCCAGTTTCCTTGTAATCTGAAAAAAAGTATTGTTTCACACGTGTCATCTGCTGCAGTTCTATTGGACTGCCAGTAGATGACACTGTGTGTCTACTAACTGGATGGGAGAAACTCACGCTGTGTGCAGTAGAGACCGGTCCAGCCGGGGCTGCACCTGCACTCTCCATCATAGGCACTGCACTGGGCTCCATTGTGACAGTTACACGAGTTGAGACAATCAGGGCCCCAGTGCCCAGAGGGACAGGCTGCAGACGCCAGAAACACAGTCAAGCTCATGGTCACGCACTCTTCCTTACATACACTATGTCCTAGACATGCATACATGAATCATATAACACATATGTTTGAGGAGAAGTCCAGACATTCTCGATACTTTCATACAATATGTTAAAATTATACATTTGGAAGAAAATCCAGTTTTGTCATTACCCTCCACAAGCCCAAGTTGTAGTGTCAGAAACAGCTCTCAGGTGAATATGTATGGAGTATCACCTGTGTGATCATTAGTTGTTGTTTTTAGTTTAATAGTTAATGAAATTAAAACACACACACACACACACACACACACACACACACACACACACACACACACACACACACACACACACACACACACACACACACACACCAATTTCCCATGCCATGGCAGCTCAAAGTTCTGCTAATGATCTTTGGCCTACAGTTCTGTAAATCAAAGAGCATAATGTATTACAACAATCATTTAAGCAAGCTGTGTGTTTTACATCAGCTGGGGCTGAGGGTAGTTCTCTCTGTGTGCTGGGTCATGAAGATGATTAATGTGTATGAAGGTAAGGGTGAGAGAGAAATTAGGAGTGGAGACAGACAATGAGAGTGGGAAAAGTGGGAAAATGAGCAAATTACACAGTGGATGAAGGAAGGAAGGAAGCCATACCCTGAGAGCAGTCCTCTCCTATCCAGCCAGGGAAACACTGGCAGGAGCCATCAATGGGGTTGCAGGTGCCGTTGTTGGTGCAGAGGCAGATCTCGGCACAAGCTCTCCCGTACCTGCCGCTTGGACAGACTGCAAAACAGAAAGAAACAACACACCACTTTACAAAAAAACAAAAAAACTGCTCTGCCTCTTTTAAGATTAGGAAAAACCCATTAACATTATGGCACTAAACTTAGGCACATTACTGTGAACACATTTACGCAAACACACTGATTTTGTGAAAGGTTGTGTAAACATGTTCCTCTAATGGATGATATCTTTTTATTTGAGTGGACACGAAGTGATCTGCTTAGACAAAAGGAGGAGTCAGTCATTGCCTCTTGTGGCACAACTGCCCCATTTCCACTGCCTAGAGTGGAATGAGTGATGTGCCAAAGAATTAAAATAGACCATGTATACACAGACCACTGTATACATTTTTTATGAAATTAATATTTCAATGAACTCAGGCAGTCTTTAATAAGAAATATTATTTCCAGTGAAACCTCCATTGTGTTTCCTTGTTGGACCATGGGAGAAATTGAACCAAGGTGTATCTAACGATCAGGATCAGGGAGCTGCAGTGCCAGCAGATGCAATAAACGTCTCACATAAAAGAATAGCCACCGTTAGGAATATCTGATAAGGTGGCAGGCTGTGAAAGAGATGGGTCTGACTCATTATCATGGGGGGTGATTTTAATGATTACATTTCAACTGGTTTTTCCCTCTTCTTGAGAGCTCTTTCAACCTCTTTCAAGCAGGTTGTCATTAAGCCATGAGGTTGGCTCCCCCATACTGTTGCTTCTGGGGATTCAAGCCTCAGCTCACTGGGAGAGCTTCATTAGGCTGGGACTTTGTGTGCTGGACAGAGGACAAGTGAGGACACAATGGGGCTCAACAAGAGGATAATGTGCATGATGATGGCCACCTCCGTCCCTCGTCGCCTAACGCCCGCTCACCAGTAATTATGGTTCAGACAAATTAGGACTGGTTCTCGTTTTTACTTTTTCCTCTTCCTTCAGCTAAGCTATTAAACTTTTATTTGTAAGACATTGCTTAAAGCCATGAAAGAGAATTCAAAAATTCCCCATCGCCTTTCTGTAATTTATTTAAAAAAAAATTGTAAATTATTAGAGGAAAAAATCTACAGCACATTTGTGTGAAGGTATGTCTTCTCAGAACAGCGGAGAACACTTTTAATGCGCTTCACTGACAATGTGGAACCATCGACACGACAAATACAATACCTCGTCACACAAATGAACTGAGATCAGCACGCTGTAAATGGATGGACAGTGTGGAGACAAAAACTACCATGACACACACACATAATATACACTCAGTCTCTTTCTTAGTTTCCTACTGAATGTTCTTTTTGACCAGACATATAGCAAAATGTCTTCCAAAAAAAGCCCTCTTTGTAACACATTTATCATGATTTCATCACACTTCAAGACTTAGCTGTTGAGATGTGTCTCTTTTAAGGAATAAAAAGTGCTAAACACGAGTGTGAAACCAAGCTGTTTTCATATAACATCTTCAGTAACTCCACAAAACAAAAGTTGCCTTGAAAACAAGTTTAACAATAGAAACAGGTGTGTTTGTGCATTTTTTTGTCTGTATATTAATGAAAAGCAATTTACATACAGCTCCCTTTGCAGAATTAGACAGAGGGACAGCAAAATTTACTTAAAATATTCTTTGTCTAAAAATGTGGCTCTTAGCAATTTTCAGTCCTCTGTTGAAGGTTGTTTTTTTTTTTTGTTTACTTTTTTTTGGCTTGGGTTGCATTGATAATAGTCACATTTTAAAGTTTCAAGGCTAAGATACTAGTGGGAGAGGCAGCAGGTCATCTTATTAGAGGCAGTGTGTAAAGAGAGAACTTAAACAAAATGTACAGGAACAACTTTTACTCTGACATATTGTTTCATGATCAGTATTATTCCCTTACAGATTTTTGTATTTTATACAAAGGCATTTTCAAAAATAACCAAAAAAACAAAACAAAAACAAACAAACAAAAAAAAAACCCTCAAACTTCACAGTGAATGAATTTCACTGTACATGAAAGAGCAGGATAAAGGTCAAAAGGACATAGAAAGCTACTTGCCTTGGTTGCACAGCGAGCCAGTAAAGCCAGACAGGCACTCACAGTGGCCCGTGACATGATGGCATGGCCCGGTGCTGTGCACACACTGTGGACATGACTGGCTGCAGCGGTGCCCGTAGAACCCCGGAGAACAGACTGCAGGCAGCAGAGTGTGACAGGAGAGGACAGAGAATCAGTCACCAGTGTTGGATGAAACAAGAGGTATGTAGTAATGAAACAAAGCATGACAAGAGTGATCAAGGGAGTGCAGAAAAATCAAGGCTGTGAGAATTAAAGCAGAAAAGACAAGGGGCAACAGCAAAGGCAGGGGAAAAGTATAAAAGTCAGTCTCCATTGTAATCACTGCCATTTTATCTGCAGCCAGAGACAGAATAGTAAACGAGTTAAGAGAATAGTGAGTCTGTTTTACGTCAAGTCATGAGAGCAGCCTGATGATCTATATATGTCAGGAGACACACAACTGTGTTAATAATGCAAATTTCATTGAAAGAATGTGAACCGAGAGATATATAAACAGTGGTGTAAAAGTTATTCTATAACACTTTATGCAAAGATTGTGCAACCATTATAAGAAGCTGCAATTTATATTAAAAACGTATTTTCATTCGAGCGCTACACTTCTAAAGAGCGCCTTAGGAATAGTTACACTATTTTCACAGCCAGTGATTTGGAGAAAACTGTCAGGGGACAGCTGGGTATTTCCAAAATAGAAACCTTTTAGAAACTGACAAAACAACCTCAGTTGTAGGTTGACAAACTTGCAATGTTAAGTTTACTCAGTGGATTTTATTTTAAGCACCAGGTGTGGTGCATTTTTGTCATCCTCTGGAGAAGCATGCAGTTCTTCAGTTAATAATATTTCAGCGAGAAAAAAAAAGCGCAAAACTGCAGTTACGAGGTTTCTACCTGACAAGTAAATTATCTGTGTAAATATTGAGTTTGGAGGAGTAACCATTTCCCTTCTCTGTCTCTTACACACACGGCGTGTTTAAGTCTCTCCACTCAAATTGATGTTTACAGGTTTGAGACAGTGAATTCACTCCCAATCAGTGAGTTCATCACTTGAGAGCACCTTCAGACAGACCCCATTCAGAAACCAGAGCTGGCACTCCCAGTGAGCATACCCTCTGATGAGCCTCAGGCGAGGACTGTGAGTCTCCCACTGTGAGGTGGTTGTTGAGGACTGTGCCAGAAAGGGGTGAGAAGTGTGTGTGTGTATGTGTCTGTTTATGTGTCCTGGGGGAATGCCATTGGGGCAAAGACACTGTGATTACATGATAGCTGTGATGAAGGGTTTACACTCAAGCAGTTATGTCCAACAACAATTCTTCAAAGATCAAACAAGGTCAGTGCTGTGATGGAGTTTGCAAGTGCGCTGGTCTCAGTGTAACAGTTTTATTTCCTAAGCGTTTAGATAAAAAGAAGTTGCTTCGAGAAAGAGAAAGAGGCTCACTTCTTTTGCAGGACGTTCCTCTGTATCCAGGTGCACACACACATGTGCCGTCCTCAGGAGAGCAGGATCCTCCATTCTGACAGGAGCAGCTGACTGAACAGTTGGGTCCCCAGAAGCCTTGTGGGCACACATTATCACAGTGGATTCCTGCAGGCATGTTACCAAATCTTCAGTGAACGCATACTAAGAAGGCAAAAGACTGGTAAGCTGATAAATTCTAAACAGCGTGCCATCTGTAAAAACACATCATTAAAGGGCAGCATTCACAATGCTTGATCATTGCACATCTTTGCAGGGTTATTAAACTAACATGAATCATTGACTTATTTTAGTTTTGAATAAAGAAGCTGCAGTTTTGAGGGTGGGTTTTTTTTCAGCCCATCTTTCACACTCTGCTTCTCCTCTCCAAATGTATTTTATTTTTGATCTGACTGGAGCTCCTTGCCAGTGCACTGTGTTGATTAACAGGGTTGGGTCTCAAGAGAGGCCAAGCTTGTCTCCCATTCTCTTTCAGCAGAGCCAGAGTAGTGCATAGAGCTGAAGGGAAGTACTCAGACCACAGTCTGCAAGTGTCACAGTGTCTTTTTTTTTCTTTTCTTTTTTTTCTGTGGCTTCAACCACCAAATGCAAAACACTGCATCCATACAGGGCTCTCACTGTGAATGCATTAGCATGCCCATCAGAGCGCCATGTTTTCCTTCAGTCATTTTTTTCAAAAATGTTGAAAAAAAAAGGAGAAAAAAAATCATGTATGTCATTCTACATGTATACAGCTGGGTTTAGAAAGTGTGGCATATCCCTGCAATTGCACATGCACACACTCGGTGTCACACAGTCACACAAATGCATGCAAACTCTGCAACCTTTCAAGCTTCAGCCCTCAGTTCGAAGCCTCATTTGAAATTTCCTTTGAGTGAGAGAATATCTGAGAATGGTGTGGCAATTAAAGCAGCATTAGTGCAGTACCTTTGAATTAAACCTGGACTAAACTCTGGGGACTAATGTTATACGGTAACCATGGCACCTTAAGGCTATATAGGATAGGAAATGTTAAGTCTGATGAGTGGGGGGCTGGATGGGTGTGGGGGGTACAGTCGCAGTGATTAAGTCAGAAGCTGTGCCATGGACATCAAAAGGAGGGCAAGGCTTGTGCAAGTGTGTTTGAGGTTCTGCTAGGCCAGGCAGAAAAGAAAAAAAAAAGTCGCTGGCTTTACTGTCAGAAAATGAATGCGGACAGAGCATCACATTTTTCAGTCTAATGGTGACAAACAGAGGGGCTTTGGGTGCCTAGTGAGGGAGAAGAAGAAAGAGTGAAAGAAGCCAGAACTGAAGTCTCTTCAAAGGAGGCTTTTCGCTGAGAAGTGCCAGAGGTCCCACTATCCAATTTGTACAGTGAGCACAGCAAAGCAAACCTCTCTCTCCCTTTTTAACTCTCTCTCCTGGTGCATGTAAACACACATCACATTACCTGCTTCGTGTCATGGACCAGAATCTCTACAGAAATAAAAGGCAAAGTCCTATTTAACATGGTGTAGTACGATGCCCCCTGCATCAAGTGTCTAGTCAGAGAACTCTTTTAAATCTTTGCTGGCTGATGTCAGGCTCACGACAGTTCAGTAACAATTCTGTGGGTCATAGTCGGCCTAGCCACTTAAGTGCGCACACTCCTAAAGTCAAGATTCTTGACAATTTAGGCAAGCCTCACAATAGAGCCAACACCAAGTTGACAGCAAAGTAGAATGCAATACCAACCCTGGCACACTCAGTGATATGACAGTGTTTACAAAAATAGCTATAAACAGACATTTCACTCCATCCCTGACTTAGTCCTGTGACAAATCCCACATAGCCCTCTCTCTAGGTGATCCTTCCTTCAGAGAGACCGCTGTCAAGCCTCTGCAATTTAAGTATGTATGTGTGTGTTTGTCCGACCCACTGGGCTGCACGCTGCCCCCAGCTCTGCACCCTGGTGACTCAATTAAGGCTGACAGATGGTCCCGACCTGTGCGGGATTCAGAGCATGAGAAGCCCGTTTTGCCGGCTCCGTTCTTGCAGATAATAAAACCCACATTGTTTCCCAGAATAAATGCCTGAAGCTCGGGAGGCTGAATGGAGTGGGCTGCTGAGAGCTCACAGGCTTGACCTTTCCTGCTGAATCTTTTTCCCTCTCCGACTGCACCTCTCTGCCCAAGCTCAGAGACCAGGTCCTTTGCTAGCCCCCTGTATTTGACATTCAGATGCGACGCTTCATTTTTGAGCATAATGACTCTCACCCTTGCTGTGACATTCACACTTTCCAACCTCCAGCTTTTTCCCTGTAAGCAAATAGTTTAAATGACAAGAAACAGAGAGCGAACATATGGACGTGCAAAAAAGAAAAAAACGAAAAACTATTTGCATCTAGAGGGGATCAGATTCCAGTGGAGAGCTTGTGATAGCAAATAAAGATTGATACTCTGGTGAATAAACGCGGCAGCTGGTTTAATCAAATTTCGCAATAAAATGCAAACTCTAATAAACAGAACCAAAAACAACAATATCACAAGACATATCTAAAAATCATGAGAGCAATGTGGGGCAATTATTTGATTCAGTTTGCAAATATTTAGCTGATGATTCAGTTCACTCCTTGTGTGTAGCCGGCATCACATAATATAAGCATGATTGCATACCAGCTTCCAGCGTGCCAGCCAAGAGAATTAATTTAGAGCTCAATTCTCAACATCTCTCATTCGGCTATGCCACCGGCGCAGTGGCAAAACAAATTGAACATTTAATTAACACAACACTGTGTAGACATTCTGTAAACATACTGTACTGCACAAGCCATAAATGCTGCAGCATATTTTCCTGTTATGGTAAATCATTGTATCTGACTAGCATCTAATGTCTTTGATTTTCAACTAATGAAGATAACTACTAAAGACAGACTATTGTGATTTTTGGAAAAAGGAGTACAAACCTGTCCAGCCAGGGTAGCAGCGACAATAACCGCTCACTGGGTCACAGCCATCAGCGTGGCTGCAGTCACAGCGCTCACGACACTCCAACCCATACGTACCCTCCTGACAACGATGATAATAATAAGAAAACTTGATGTAACTCTTCTAAAATACAGCACAATGATGCAAAAGATTTAGCTGGGTCTTCACATCAATCTCTCAGTTAAAAAAGACAGACTTACAGGGCAGGGCTCGTCACAGTGCTCTCCTCTCCAGCCAGGAGAACAAGTGCAGGTGCCATCTATAGGATCGCATGCAGCTCCGTTGCTACATAAGCATGTCTGATTACAGCCCAGACCCCAGGCGCCACTGGAACAGAGGATGGAGCAGTCCACACCCTGCCAACCTCGAGTAACAGAGAAATGAAATCAAACTGTAAACATTTAAGACAACTGAACAGTCTAAATCAGGGATGTCAAACTCATTTTATATCATGGGCCTCATACAGTCCACTTTGATCTCGACTGGGCTGGACAAGTGAAACACTCCTTTCTATCAGTGTAAAGAAGTTTAAGTACCCACTTAATTCCTGACATATCTTCATAATAGAAAAAGAAGTGCAATGTCAACTGTGCATCTCAGTTTTTCTGCACACCAAAGAAATTCTGCTCTGTAGTCACAACTCTTCGGGCATAAATTGTAATTAAAAAAAAGTGTAAAATTTCAGAAAAACTTCTGAAAGGTCATTGCAGAGACTTTTTGTTAATTCACAGAAAACATTCTATTTTATAATTACTGTGGACCCATTGTAATAAACTGTAATTTCTATAATACTAAAAAACAAACAAAAAACAGGAAGCTTACTCTAATTTAATTGTTTATCTATAACTTTGTTGCAATATCAGTGGTCATGGTGGAGGTCTTCATCAGGAGAAAGGGTGGAAAACTTATAAAACAACAGTTTAAATCCCAAAAGTTATGTCCTCCTTCACATTTTTAAAAGCTTTCCGGTAGGCCGGGCTGATTTTTCCCCGCAGGCCTTATGTTTGACATCCTTGGTTTAAATAATGGTCAGCTACAATGGTTTTTACCCTTGTGTTTGAACCCTAAAGATTAATTTAAATAAAGGGGATATGATTCAGCTGCAAAGAGGAAACACCTCTAAGAATGGCAATGTATGAATGAGCACAATAACTATGGATGGACTTCTATAAATTCGTTCAGTCTTACTGACTTTGTAGAGTTCCTAAGTTTCTCTTTGGTGTGTCCCGTACAGTGGATAAAAGATAAAACAATTTGGTATATTTGTAGCATCTGGACTTTAGTAACCTCTTCAGCTGTTCTATCGTGATCTCATATAACAAAGTTTTCACTTATCCAGAGAAATATATTAATATGTCCTGGATAGATTGCCCCCAAAACACTGAACAGACTTAACTGTTGGCAGTCAAAATTTATTGTATGATTCCTCCATTAACCCACAAATTAACGTCCGTGTACATGAGCGAAATGTCTCAGGAATAATTTATCTGGGTGCTACCATTGACAGTGTATACAGTATATTTGGTGCATACTCTTTATATGGGACATTTGGTTATTTTTCATCAGGTGGAAAACAATACAATCTGAGAAAGGAAAATGTTTTTATAGGCGAGGTTACAATATGAAGGGTTAGAAGGTAAGAACGATTTGATATCAATAACACATTTATGCAGTGCTGTGTAAAAATCTTGAGCCACCCCTCATTTCTTTATAGTTTGCTTATAAGGAGCCGGACTTTCTTGTAATTTTTAAAGTGGCCTGCAGCAACAGTTTTTCAGGCTTTCTGGAGGTCCTTGAAAGTTCTTCTTTGAACTTTGGCTGCCTTTTCACTCATTTTTCAGTGTAGTCTTTGCTGTCTTTCACAGGAATATATTGTTAGGCACCTTGTTATTAGCAGTCTGTCACAAAACCAATCATTTGTTCCCATTTCTTTAGTTGAATCGATGAAAAATGCCAAAGATAACGCAGTTTGATGGCCATAAAATAATATTTTTGCACCAGCAAGATGATTCCCAAAGTGCTATTGGCCAAAAACTTGGCATATCTTGGCATTGTGTGCAGTGTGTCCTTAAACAATCTGAGGAAACTGGACAAGCGGAGGACAAAAGAAAAAGTGGCAGACCTAAGTTTAAAAAAAGAAAAAAGAAGGACTGAAAATCAGTTGCAACAGGTTTTAATTAAGGGATGAATCCAGATGTGAAGGTTTTAGTTCAGACTGTTGATAGTTTCCAAGGAGGAGGTCAGGAGAGAGGTACAACAGTGACCATCTACAGCCATCTGGTAAAGCACAGTGGAGGCTCTGCCATGATTTGACGTTTGAGGTCAGTGGTGTTGTGAATCTTCTCAAAATGTATGGCATTGTCAACAGAAAAATAGCATCATACATTGATCCACCATGTAAAACCATCTGGAAATCGTCTGATTGACAGTGGCTTCATTTATCAGCATGACAATGATTCCACATACACAATGGCATACTATCAGTCATAGATTGGCCTCCCCACACCGTGCACGTTAACATTACTGAAACAGCGTGAGCTCATCTTGACAGTGAACCAAAGACAGCCCACATCCACAGAAGAGCTTCAAATGCTCTTCAAGAAGCCTGGAGAATTATTCCTGAAACTTACATGAAGAAATGACAAGAAAGCTTGCCTAAGAGAGTTCATGCTGTCCTGAAGAATAAAGGCGGTCATACCAAATATCATTATAATTGTACAAACAGTTTTTACCTTGCATGTTGCATTTCCATGTATGTTTGCACGCTTCAATAAATTGATGCACCTATTTCACATTTTCCTTGAAAAACAGAATTATGCATTGTGCTGTATTTATGATGCCACAAAATTTTGTCTTAAGAAAATAAGAATAGCTTATGTCATGTATTATTCATTAGACTGAAAAATGGAACAGATTAAATAAAGTGTGTACAGGAAAACAACCCAATGCACGAAATGCAACTGGGTTTAGTCCACAAGAATGTGTACAAATGTTCATCCATCTGTTCATGTACAGCCAGTACACAGCCAGCACACCTTATCTCATAATATAGAAGACTTGCACTCAACCTCATGATTCTTTACCTTCCTTGCAGAGGCAGGAGCCATCAACAGGAGAGCAGGATGCATGATTATGGCAAGAGCAGGTGGACAAGCAACTACGTCCAAACAGACCAGGTGGACACACTGTAGAGCAGTCCTCACCCTGTGGGAGAAATAATGCAAAGTCATGCAGCAAACAACCAACATGGCAATAAATGCTGACTCTGGCAGATTGAAAAAAGGAATAAAATAGTCTGAAAGGATGTGGACTAAAACACTGGGAAGGTTGACTCTACTTCTCTGTATAGCTTACTAAGCTGTTTACTTAAACAAGTCACATTGTGTCTGTATGTAGACTGCAAAATTGAATGGATTTAAGAAAGTAACTGAAGTTCAAAAGAAAGGACCACACTTGATCAGCTCAAGCTATCTCTTCTTAACTTCCAATTATGCACTCTATATATTCTGACAGCACCTGCTCTGAGCCATGGTTTGCCTTTTGCAACCCCATTTCACCCCATCCCTCAACTTCTCTCTTCATCTCTGTCTCCCGTTAGATTTCCTTTTCAGCTGAGACGCAGGCAGGACTCCAGAGTTGGAGAATCCAGACTTTTCACTCCTTTCTCCTATCAAGCAACGACTAACTCTGCACTGCTATCTAATCATCTTCACTCTATTAATGCAATCATTTGAGTTCTTAATAAACTTAAGTCACATTAAGTTACTGCTCTTGCCTTGTGAAATGACTTGCAGAAGATGTATTCTGTAAGCTGTACTCTATAAGGGTTTTCAAAATCTGACACTGTGGACCCCATTCAAGCAGTCAAGACAATATTGGCATGCAAACGGAATTGGCACACTGAAATGAAATAAAAATATGGCTCATAAGCATAATAAGTTGCTGTTTGCAAGTTTCCCATGGATTGGATTACACTACATTGCATTACATTACATTGGAAGGTAAAGAAGAACATCCTGGAGTTTGTCTGAGATCTGATTTATGGATGCTTATTGCGATGAACACTGGAGATGATGAAACCGTTGTGAATTGTGAGCCAAACTAAATTTTAAAAAATATGTAAAACATCTGAGTGTTCAAACAGCTCACAGACAAAACAACTGGATTTTTGATGCAAAGTATTACGAGTTCTTTTATTACCTCCACGAACCACTTCTGTGGCTCCGACTTTACCAGTTTGCTGAGCGAGCCAAACTAGCATGCCAAACGACAACAACTAAAAATGGCAACTTTTAAGATACTCATAATGTGTCCTTTGGCACCGGTGTCCTTCGGCACCGGTGTCCTTGACACACTGTCAGCAGCAGTTTTGGACACAGAGAGAGATAATGGTCCCCTTTTAATGAGCGAATAAGTCAGCATCAGGAGATTGAGGCTTGGGTTAAAACATGCACCTTCCCCACATTAACCCTGCCCATAAATGTAATGCCAAGGGGTCCTTTACAAGTTTCCCTGTGATCATTTGGGAGTAAAACCCATCTCATTGCCATTACCCTGTGCGTCACAGCACTGATGGCAAAGAACACATTGTGCGTGTCTGTGAGACATTAGTGACTTTCCCTGGATTTGACAGCCTGGAAATGAATTAGGGCTGAATCTTATGGTGAAAACATTGTATCTACATTATAGCACATGGCTGTCTGGGCCCTCATCAGGCCAGATATTCAGCCAAAGCCAAACTCGGCAAAAACATGGATAAAAACCAAGCAAATGAATTCCAAAGTGAAATGGATGGACATGATCCCACAGGCATCACTTATAGACCAACTCTGTAACCTCTCACTCTAATATACCATAGAAAAGATTGGCAGCCACATTGGCACAGCCTTTTAGTGTTGTTGGATTAAAATTAAGTATCTGGTAAAGGACGTGAAGTACTCCGTCTCTGTCCTCTGCATCCTGCTGTCATTAGAATTTCTCTGCTTTAAAGGCTGAGCACAGCCCACCTCCACCGCTCTTGTCCCTCCCTCAGCAAGAGATCACAGCCAGTCTATGGATGCCCACACCCTTTGTTTCAAACCCTGACTTGAGTGACAGGTGACACAATGATTTAGAGTTCCAATTAGAGGCCCAGAGGAGTCCTGAGTGGCTCTTGCTTCGCTCACCAGAGAGCTGGGGGACTGCTGGCTGCTCACTGCTCTCATTATCATTTTGAACTCAGTTTAAACATGAGGCAGGAGGAGATGTGCCAGTGGACGCCAGGGGCAGAACACACATCTTAAAACATCTCTCCTCCCCGTACACCACATAAAAGCGCCTGTCTGCGAATGAAATTTTTATCAATCGGCTGCAATAACCTTTGTTCTGCCGCAAACGACAGCTTCAAGACTGCTAACAATAGCAGTTCAGTTACAGTTGTTAAGAGTGGCAAGAAGTCTGACCGACTTGGGGTGGGGGTGGGGCTGGACAGATGGGGACCGGCAGGGAGGTGCAGTCTTTCTTCAGAGCTCAGGCAATTTACTGGTGACTGGACTCATGGATAAAACGTCATACAGCTACAAATGACCACATGGATTTTGCTGCCTCCATGACTGCGTCGAATTCCACTTGGTTTCCCCCCTCACAGCGCGGACACCAGTGGTTGGTCTGTTCTCAAGTGGGGAAAGGCAGCTCTCTCATTAGTCGACTGATTCATATTCCTTCTGAGCTGGGAAGGATAGAAGTCTGGATGTGGAGAATCATTATTAATACACGGGCTGTCAGTCCATTGCATAGGAGCAGCAGGACCTTACATAACTACACAGCCGATAGAAGCAGTAACCAGACCAGAGCTGCTGAGAGTCAGCCAGGTCGTCCTTGGCCAAAGCACTAAATTCATACCTATTAGTATCTTAATGTAATTGGAGTGCATTTTTTCCAGAAAGCCACTAGCTGACACAACATTGATCAGGCTGGTACCCTTCGAGACTAGATGCAAATGGCACCACTAATTACCAATCATTCTCACTCCTTAACAGTTCATCTAACTGCTGGGTGAGTGAGTGCAGTTTAAAATTCATGCAGCATGGCTGAAAATGAACCTCTGAACCTTCTGATGAGGAGAGAAATCCCTGAGAGATAGGAAAATTGTTTTCACCACCTACAAAGGCAGACTGGAATTCATTCCTAATGCATTCATATTTCACATAAAGCGGTACCAACAGAATCTGTAGAAAAAAAGAAAAAAAAGAAAGCCATCTTACAGAGTCCACATGCTGCAGATTGCAAGGGACAATGCCTGAATAGGTAACATGTAATCACTTTGTCCCAGTCAAAAAGAACATGTCCAATTACTAGAGCTAAATCAAGCGTGCAGGTGCTCAGTCTGCTCAGACACTTTGCTTGGTTTGCCCCCCAATGGGACTCCAGAACAAAGATGCAGTGGGGAGGCTTAGTCTTATCAGCTGTCCCCCGGGGAAGTGACTTCGCTTGCAATCATAGCTGCAACACCATCATCAACCACATTTTAAAAGCTCCATGTGATAATAACCATGTGTGATGCATGTCACACAATTAAAAGGTAGCAGCTACACAGCTCTACCTTTGTAACAAAGTGTTTGCACAGCAGCAGCTTTGTTGAAAGTACAAAAAAAAAAACTCTCTACACACACTCAAACACACCAATCCTCCATATGAGGTGTGTCTGCTCCCATCTGACTGCCTTCTTTTCTTTCCAGCTCCTGCCCTCTAGGTCTATTTAATGGATCTGGCAGTCCTTCCCAGCAGCCGCCAAAGAGAACAGGTGGAGCAAATTAAGACACAGTCTGCAGCCCTGCTCGGTAGCTCAATTCACCACAGTGGCCTGCTGTAAGACACAGGCAATTTCCACCAAAATGTAATGTTGGCAGAAATGTACCCTTGCAGTCGCTGTTGCTCTCTAACTTCAGATTGCAAGACAAGAAATACAATAGGGAAACTGATTGAAGTTACCCAACTAATTTGACAGTTGTAAGAGGGAACAATATGGCTGCACAAAAACCGACTAAAACGAAAACATATATAGGTCAAGGATTCAATTTTCTCCCAATTGGTCCAGGAGTACAGATCTCAGCTCGCTTCGCACTGATGCTACAAGTCAAGACATATCGACTGTATTTGTAAAATACACACGACCCATTATTAATGTCTGCACTGGGAGGTACCAGAGGATTTATTGTGATGCGGTAGAGCACATTTATAATAAGGCGATAATAAAATGTCTCACCTTGCTCTTGACTGTCTGTGTACAAAAAGCTTCTAAAGTGAAACTGGGACAACTTCCAAAAAAAAATTATGACCACACTGACACAAAAATTTTACAACGGCCACAAAAAAAACATGAAACATAAGTCAAAGCTGCAACCTTCACAACTTAGGCTCACGGAGGAGAGGGGTAAAGCGTTTCACAGCATGTGGTATGAGACATGCGTCCCCGAGTACAATTATTGGTTAGTAGAGATAGAGATATTCTTCAGTATATCAAAGATTACAAGGAGCGAGGTTACAAATACAATTAACCCTTGAGCATTTCACGAGAAATTAATGTAACCAATAGCATAATTACAAACTGACAATGTAATTATAGCCGCGAATAAATTAAAATGGACATGCAAGTATCAGCGTGGTTTAGAACACAAAGTCATGGATGTTCAAGGACTGCTCTTTCTAAGTGTTTTAAATGCTGTTTAAGCCTATGCTTATTTTTAATGCATTTTGAGTGCTCTTTTCTCTGTTTTTCCACCAACTTCTTTTTTCCTCCTTTTCCTTGAGTACACATTGGCTGTGTTTCGGTTTGCATAACGTAACTGTGGTCCCATCTTGGCATTTTGGCTGTGGGAACAGAGATCTAGATCTCATGAGATCAGGTAAAGGTCAAATTTGAAAGAAAATCTTTAATAAAACATTATCCTGAAAGTGGCCACAGATATGAGTACAATAAAATAGCAGTGAATGTACATGATACTCACCATGAACCCAGGGGCACATGTACAGGTACCCGTGACAGGATGACAGTCAGCTCCGTTGGTACAGCTGCAAGTCAGCATGCATCCCTCTCCATAGAATCCAGGCGGACAGGTCTCATTACAGTAAAGCCCTGTCCATCCCGCAGAGCAGGTGCATTCACCAGAAAGCGGGTGGCAGCTACAATATAATGAGAGAGAAATATTGGACAATGACAGGAAGAAAAAGGGTGAGGTGAAGTTTGAGCTCTAAAAGTATAAACACTTCATTCTTGAGCAGGATCAAAGTGTGAAGTCCGCGCCAAAAGCCATTCATCCATCTATGCGTCTACGTGCTCGTTTCTGATAGATGAGGTGTCCCTTTTCTCCTTCGTTCTGTAATGACTTCTATGGCCGATGCCCAACTCTTGCCGGAATCAGAGCATTAACATTGCATTAACTATGAATGCTGCTGAGAAATTATGAATGAAGCAAAGGTCGCGATTAAAAGCTAACTGGATGACATGGCTAAGAGGTGTCCAGACTTCAGAATGAGTGCTGGCATAGAGCTAAGATGAGACAAAATTGAGTTGCAGAAATCTTTATTCATATGGAGAGTCTTTGCTTCGGGGCTTGGTCAGAGCAAAGCTGCGTGTGGCCTTGCACTGATGTCTCACTTACCTCACGGTGTTGGTGGTATTACAGGGGCAGTACTTGTCACAAATGAGGCCGTATAGACCTGGGGGACAGAATCTCTCCTGGCAATTAGGCCCTTTAAACCCTGTTTCGCATAGACAGGCTCCATTGATATGGTGACACTTGGCTCCATTCTGACATTCACACTTCTGGTTACACTGCGGTCCATAGGTGCCCACAGGGCAGTCATCCTGACATCTGGAGGAAAATTACAGAGCAATGACGGGGTCTTTTAAATTGCTGCTCTAAAAAATGTCAGGTACATGGGGGAAAAAAAAAAGAGTCAAGACTTGTAACATGATAGTCAGATGCTGGAAATGTTAAATAATTATTGGTTTTTGTGCATGCATGATATATATATACAGATATATACAATTTTAATTTCAACAATTGAATAAATTCAATTAAATAAATTGATCTGAATAAAGAATAATCTGCAAAATCTCAAACTCTCCTTGGTTCCATCTTTTAAAATGAGCTCATTTTTCTGTCCTTTCTGTCTTTCGTGTTATTGGGTTTCAAACACAGACAAATCCCACCTTTCAGCTCTGTGAGTGCAGTTCAGTTATTAAAATAAATGACAGTATTTTTCAACAATGTCAATGCTTAATCACTACAGCATTAAAAAGTCTTTACAAATTGCACACGGTCATGACTACATGAAGGAAATTGAGTCAATTTTATATTCATTATGAGCAATATTGCCATTACAACCATTTTAGTAAAACTGAAACATTTAATTTTGGATACATATTTCATAGACCGTGAACTTTCTAAACTCAAAGGAAAATAAATGTGGGCAAATGTTTTACTTTAACCACTCTATTCAGAATTTAAAAGCATAACATAAATATATAATAGATTGCTTATAAAGTTTTATTTGAATTATTTCAATTGTGTTTTACATTAGTGCCAGTCACCATCTGATTTTATAGCAGACTACATTATTGTGTGTCTTCAAAAGGTTAGCTGTTAAATACATTTGAGATCCCTTCCCAGGCGCCTCAACCCCCATCTTGCGTCAGGTGGTCTTAATAGTTCACATGATAGGGTGACGCAAGGTCTCACAATGGTTTCACCCGAAACCTCTGCTGATAATGACACTCACCTTTTTCACACCTTGGCTCATGTGATGAGGCACATGATCAATAGCGGGTCAACGACCCTCTTAAGGGATAACTCCCACTAGGGTTTAAATACCTGGGACTCCCAAACATTTGGTTTAAGAACTGAGGAACCTTCTCGGATGAAAGACAAAACATCTTCAAGAAGCCTAAAGAAGTCCAGTTGGTTTCTTTCCAAGCTCCTTAGACATTAATAAACACTTAGAACCACATTACAGTTTGTTATACTCATTAATTACACTCAACGGCCATTTTGTTAGGTATACCTTTCAACTGCTTCGTAATACAAATATCTAATCAGTCAGTCACATGGCAGAAACTCTGAGCATTTAGCTTCGTTTAGACATTGTCAAGACGACCTGCTTCAAATTGAGCATGAGAATGAAGAAGAAAAGTGATTTTAGTGACTCTGAATTTGGCGTGGTTGCTGGTGTCAGACAGGCTTGTCTGAGTACTTGAGAAACTGCTGATCTGCTGATCTCTTTTCTCACACAACCATCTAAAGGGTTTATAGAGAACGGTCCAAAAAAGAGAATACCCCCCGCCGCCTTGGATCAAAAGTTCCAACTGGTGGTGGTGTAATGATGTGGGGGATATTTTCTTGGCACACTTTGGACCGATTAGTACCAACTGAGCGTTGTTTAAACAGCACAGCCTACCTGAGTTTTGTTGCTGACCATGTCCATCCCTTTATTACCACAGTGTACCTATCATCTAATGACTGCTTCCAGCAAGACAGCACGCAATGTCACAAAGCTCAAATCATCTCAAACTGGTTTGTTGAAGATGACAGTGAGCTCACTGTACTCAAATGACCTTAACAGTCACACGTTCTCAATCCACAATAGAGCGCCTTTGGGATGTGGTGGAACGGGAGATTCGCATCATGGACGTGCAGCTGAAAAATCTGCAGCAACTATGTGATGCTATCATGTCAATATGAACCAAAATCTCAGAGGAATGTTTCCAGCACCTTGTTGAATCTCTGCCACAAGGAATTAGGGCAGATCTGAATGCAACAGGGTGTTTTTGGAAAGGGCATTTAAATGTAACACTAAAAAACAAAAATGTTTTATGATGATTTACACAATGCAAAAGTTTCTTTAAGAATTTGACAATTGTATTGAAATAAAACTCCAGCCTCAACTTCAATACATTAAATAATATGGATATTATTAACACTGTTCTTACATTTCAAGGTTTTAATAATGAATGTTTACTTTAAAAATACTTTCATAAATCCATGGTCAAATTTTAACGAGGACAGCAGGCCTCTGCTGTCAGTACTTCAGTGTCTCTGCAGGGGTTGGACAAGACTCGGTAATCATCATCAGCTAAACAGAAACTGCTGAAGTTTTCTGCACATAAATTAGTGTAGATCAGAAAATAAATTTCTTCCTTCACTTCAATATACTGACTTAAGTATACAGTCCTGGTGTGGAGTTTCAGTCTCAAGAGTCTAACAAAGCTTTTACAAATAGCTCAATTACAATATAAAATGACCGAGTTATGTTTCATGTTTAAATTACCCTAGCTTTAGTTTTATCAGAGGACAGTGGTATTATTATACTAGACACACGAGGGTGGGGGGTAACACAATCTTAGATTATTCCTGGCAGTTTAATTCACCTGCCACTGACAAAATGAATGAGGGCAATTTTGCAAAATAATAAAGTAAAGGAAAGGTCTTGTAAAGGAAGTGTTTCCATCCAAGAGACAATTGCTTTAGCTGAACTAATAAACCCAGGCTGCTCTGGGCTGCTCTGGCAGGCACGAGGAACTAAAAAGATCTGTGGATTTCAATGAGACCTTAATATAAGCCCATTACTTATAATTAATGAGCAGACTCCAAACAGCATGTAGCTCATGGTGAGATCAATGGATAGGCTGGGAGTGGATGAGGATGAAGGCTGAAGACATGAAACCTTGCTGGCCAGCATGAAGTACAAGATTAATTAAACATACAACGCCCCTATTAAAAGCTTCCAATCTACCTTCAAATGGACTAATGGGCATTTATAAATGCTTATTTCTCTTGAGTAAGAGAATATGCTAGGATTTCCTTTATCTTTTTAAAGAACAGCCAGGTTTGTGCCTCATTTAGAAGTCAACAAAGAGAATGGGTCAATGAGTGACTGTTAAATACGTAACTGCGCGAAACGATTCTTTTGCATTAAATACTAATATCAATAAATCACACCTTTGTGTGACCTATTTTAAGTAGGAGCACAAAAGTTTGCAGATAGAACTTCAGAAAAAGCCTTTCTGAATAATAACCAAGCAGCCTGTTTGTCAGCCAGAGGTGTCACCTGCATACCTGCGTCCACTGAAGCCAGCTGCACACTGGCACTGCCCCGTGATGTGGTCGCACATTCCACCGTTACGACAGGAACAGTCTTTGCTGCAGTTGATGCCATACTTGCCAAGAGGGCAGGGCTGGGCACAAACTGAACCCTGTGAAAACAAGCCAACATACTTGATTGATGTTTGGACGGTTCAGACCTATCGCTAATGTCCTCTTATGTGTCTGCAGATGTGTTTACTTTTTCTTTTTTTTTCTTTTTAGAAGGCAACTGAAAGCGTTACATTCAAGGAGTAAGTTCAAAAGTGTACACTTAACTGTGGAAGATATTTTCACATATTATCTTCAGAAAGGTCAATGCAGAGTTAATTTTCACATGGAAAGTTCACAGTAGTCAGCCTCCACGCTACAAATTCTATTTTTTTCTTCTTCCAGGGATCAGAGACACAGCATTCTCATTTATTGTACTTTTTTTTTCCCCTAAACTTACAACAGCGTTCAAGTATTTTCTCCCCTCGGGCCTTTGCTTTTGCTTCTGTGACCTACCGTCCACCCAGCAGGGCAGGAACAATCTCCTGTGATGTGGTGGCACGTTCCTCCGTTCTGACAGGGGCAGCGCTGTTCACACTGAGGCCCATGACTACCGGAGGGGCAGCGCTCCCCACAGCTGTCAGCACACAAGTCAAAAGTTTCAGATAAGTAACCTGTGTTTGCCTGCAGTTCTTTGCATCAGCAAGAAAGAGGATAGCACACTCACATTTCTTCATAAAACGTGCCAAAAGAGTAAATATGATAGTGGTACTCACAAAGCCCCTGTGTAGCCCGGTGCACAGATGCACTCTCCTGTCTCGTGGTTGCAGGTGGCACCATTGAGACACTGGCATGGTAACTGGCATGCCTTGCCATAATAACCATGCTCACAGGGCTCCTCACAACGCCATCCCTGGTACCCATCAGTGCAGACACAAGCACCTGTGATGGGGTTACACTTAGCCCCATTTTGGCACTGGCACCGATTGCTGCAGTGAGGTCCCCAGAAGTCACTCTCGCAGCCTGCAGGCACAGAGACAAGTGGCATCAAGCACACCAGAAAAAAGCGGAGACTATGCATCAGAATACACTCGTGAACACTGAAAATCATAGTGGTCACATAAAAGCACAATAAATAATAAAGTGACTCATTAATGATTGTTTGGAATAACTATAAAAGTTAATCATTAATAATAAATGATCAGGGGAAATCTTCCTCCCAATGAATTACTCTTTATTATAATGGTATGATTTGGAAGTGCTGTCTCAGCCTGCTTCTAAATCTTTCTCTATGCTTGTAATATTAATTTTTATCAGTTCAACAAATTCAAACTCTAAAGCTTCAATCTGTGTATTTTTTTTAATCTTTTGAACATGTAACAGCAAACAAATTGCTGGATTTAATCTATTCACTCAATTAATTGAACATATTATTAAAATACTATCTGTGTACTAAAAGGCTGATAGTCTTCCTCTGGGCCACAGACCTCGATTAAAAACACATTAATAAAGCACACTGGTACCCGTGGTGTTCCTTCATTACCAAAACCAGTACACTGGCACTGCGGTTTATGGACTGATCCAATATGTTTACCATCTTACTGTTGTAGCCAGCAACAGCAACACAGAATTTTCCTGCTTGGTAAGATGTTTGCTTAAAGATACATTTAAGGAAATTATTTCTTTTTTTTCAAAAACCAAAACAATAAAATCATGGCATTGTTGAGATCTTCAGTGGGAATAAATTACGTTGTGGCTCAATACCACAGAGTTGAGAGGTATGACAACAAATTGCTGGTTTGGGTCTTTCCAAGGATTTTTTTTTCCACTCCTACTCAGGATCATATGAGAGCAGGTACTTTTATGAGGATGCCTTGAGCAAAAAACAAACAAAAGGCCCTCCACAGCGCCAAGAAGAAAAATGGACAAAGAGAGACAGCAAGAACGTGTGAACTCCCCAATGAAAAGACCTGATTAGAAATCGAAATGAGACAGTTCACTGATCTTCTGTTTCATATTCTCAAAAACTACCCATATATGCTTGTGCGATCCAATTATAAGGTAGCAACAATGCACAACAACATTCATATCTCGTGTCTGTATGAGTCAATACAAAAGAAAACAAGTGAAAGAAAGCTTCTGGCTGACAAACACCCTGTGCAGAAGCCTTGTAAACATTATCGTTAACCTACTTCCACAAAAGACATCCTGACCAACCATCTCTCTTAAAGTAAGTAAATATATTGAGATCTTTACCCAGGATACCTCTCATTTTTAGAGTGATTTAATATGGTTTTTTTTCTATTTGATATTTTCGAAAGGGGCCAGTTGAGGTGGTTTGGGCATCTGACAAGGATGCCTCCTGGGCGCCTCCTGGATGAGGTGTTCCGGGCATGTTCCACCGGGAGGAAGCCCAGGGGCAGACCCAGGACACGCTGGAGAGATTATATCACTCGGCTGGCCTGGGAACACCTTGGTGTTCCCCCGGACAAGCTAGAGGAGGTGGCTGGGGAGAGGGAGGTCTGGGCTTCTCTACTTAGACTGCTGCCCCCGCGACCCGGCCCCGGATAAGCGGAAGAAGATGGATGGATGGATGGATGGATGGATGATATTTTGATGATATTTTCTATGTTGGTAACCTAGCATTCAGAAAACCTCTCACATAAAGATGTCTTAATTGTGAACATTTCATAACTTTATGTTTAATCCTGAATATGGCTGAAACTTCAGCTTTTTAGCATTTTCTATCATTCTAGAAAATACCAAAATCCAACTTTACAGCTCTGCGGATGAAAAATTTTAAAGGTTTTCTAACATCACCTTCATCATACAGTAATGCTGCCAAGGATGTGGGCATAATTAATATATTGCAGTTGCTACTTTTAAAGCTGCATGCAAGGGGAAGAGTGACATCATAAAACAAACAGTCAGCACAATATCTTTTTCTTTGTGTGTGTCAGAGCACCGTAACCTACCGGTTCGAAACATGGACCCTTCACAGAAGTGCATTAAACCTGTATTGTTTAAAAGGACCAGCAGGGGGTGATCCCACTGGTTGAGAAAATTGCCTATGATCTCACTACTCGCTCCACTTATTATCCCTCTAAGCATTTTGAGCGGTTAGCACTGTGGCCTCACAACAAGGAGGTCCTGGGTTCGAATCCAACAAATGTAGCTGGGACCTTTGAGTGGGTTCTCTCTGATTACTCTGGTTTTCTCCCACAGTCTGAAAGCATGCATGTCAGTTTAATTGGTAGGTGTGAGTGTGAATGATTGTCTGCCTCTATGTATTAGCCCTGCAACAGACTGATGAACTGTGCAAGGTGTATCCTGCATCTCCCTCTATAACAGCTGGGACAGGCTTCAACACCAACATTTTCCTATTGCGTTTATGGTATCAGCAGTTTAATGTGTTCTGTAATACAATATAAGACTTAAGATCTCGTTTACCATGGGAACCTGGCAACCTTACGTAGTCAGGACCTGTCTCATCTGATCTCACGACAACCTGTGACTCAAGATAGAGTCACTGCAAATTTCTGCATGCAGTTACACGGGCATGAATTTGGTGGTGCTGATCCTTCCAGCACCACCACATCTAAAAGCAGATCATTTCACCAAATCTAAAAGCAGTCATTAGACTCAGTGTTGATATAAAAATGTAAATGTGCAGGTTTTAAATGTTTTGGTTCAAATTCAAATTGTAGTGGACAGATGACAGCTCTGTGTTACCAACAAGCAAATAAAACGATTAAAGAGGTGCGAATACAGTTCTGTTACGATGAAATGGTGGTAAAATGTATAGTGTGAGACTGAATATATGTGATGTTGACATATCACAACCATCACAGAGAAAATTTTTAATAACACCCTGAAATTAATCTGCAAAAAAAAAAAAGCACATGTGCAAGCTGTTCACACCTTTCAGTGACTATACGAAAGAGCGAAGGAGGACTGAGAGACTAACATGAGGAACAAATCATTTTTCATATATAACAGTTTGATACTTTAATGTTTTTAACGCCTCTTTTCAGGTGGAACTTCAGCAGCCAGCTGTCAAAATGAAAAAAAGAAATAAGGTACTTGAGACAGTCGAATTATCAAACTGTTGTAAACGTTCGCAAGCACTCATTTTTCACATTTTGCTAAATGCACAAGCTGACTAATTGTGCTGAACTTGGAGTAATACAACAGAAAAGTTTAATTTGGATCCACACCTGTATGAGACAATGGCTGCTTAGTGTTAAATTCAGTGGCATTACTAAGAGGTACCTGAGGGTATGATGTAAAACAAGTAATTCGCACATTCCTGGGAACTGGTATGTTTAAAAAAACAAAACAAAACTCAATTGGCCTTGTAATCAAGGAAACAACTAGTGATCAACAACCACAATGTGAATGAAGAACGATCAGCACTGAGGTAGGATAGTAGGTTGCCTTCAGTCCCAGCCAGGTAATTGTTCATTTGAGGTTCTAGTAATCATTTAAGTGACTGATATGGCACTATATCTCTTCATCAGCAGCTATATTGCCTCACAGAAAAGCCCAGCTTGAGATCCAGGACACCACAATAGCCAGGATGGTGAATATTCCCCTACTGATTCACACACCAGCACAACCTGAGCTGAAAATGTAAAGATGCCGAGCCCCCCTCCTTCTATGCTCACTTTGCCAGAGCTGTGATGAACCAGAATTGGATCTTAATGAACTCTGTTTCATGGTCGGCACTGAAGCCTGTTTTTCCAGGTACACAGCAGGAAGATGATCAGCCCTTCACTGATACGGACAGGTCTGCCCTGAAGGGGGTCCCGAAACACTGGGCTAGTGCAGTATTGCTTTTGCGTTTGGACAGACTAGAGACTACATTACAGGGCTCTCACTGATTTGATCTAATCTGCTCCTGGCCTCCAGTCTGGCATGAATGAGCTCCCTGAAGGTTGAGCTGCTGCCACGCAAACGACCCTGGCACATTAAACTTGGGGAGTTTGCGGGCGGTGGTGGTAATGGATGAGCAGTTTAGCTGCAACTTGGTTTAGCAGTCTATAAGCACTCATCAGAGCTTCCTCTGCTCAACATTGCTCCCTCGACACAGCAAAAAAAACGGGCTGTGTCTCTACAACTTAGAGGCATCATCACCTCTGGCTTCAGCTCAAAACTTGACCACATTAGTAGAGAACATTTTACATTCTTACATGCACAACTAAAATATATTATCAGTTAAAAAATAAAAACATAAATACCAGAGAGGCAGAGAGAAACAGAATAAACCAAAATCTATCTTGTGCTTAATTTGCAGACTTTTCTGGTGCTTAGGAACTCAAAAAATGTTACTATTTGAAGTTTTAAACCTCCTTTAGCTTCCAGTTAGAGGCTTCAGCACATTGAGAGCAAAGCCCATTATCTTGCTGTCTCTCTCCTACACGGAGGTTCGGAAACTTTACCCAGTAGTCTCTCACTCCCCAGCTCTGACAGCATTTAACTGTGATTAAGGAGTCAGAGTTCATGATGAGCTGCGGGCAAAAACAGAGAGAAATAGCAGAAGAAAGTAGCATGTACCATGAAGGCTTCAGCTTCCAGAGAGAACAGCTAAATTGTGTGTGGTGATGAGGGCCCCTGTGGGTTGTGGGTCTGTAGGCAACAAATCCCACAGACTGAAACCAGAGAAGATGCAGTCCAAACCATTAACTGGTCTGGCCCGGGTCACTGTGCCTAACCAGAGGACACATACACCATCCTGCCTGAACTCTCAGAGCTCATAATGTATAACAGTTAGAATGTGGATAACCTCACACACAGGGAAAGGTCCAATCCCAGGATGCTGAGTAAAATCCCCTCTGCTGGAACAAAACAGATCACGAAGGGCTACCGGCAGGTAGTAAACTTCTGAAGGTGATGTCCAAAGAATAGGCTGAGAGAGCCATCATGGTGGTGCTGAGCTTTGAAGTATGCTCAAGAGCCTGCATAATCAGAGGCTGGCTGCAACAGGATTAAAACCAAACAGCTTTCAGCAGCTGACTTCATTCAGGAGCTCTCCTGAACTTGGCAACTTACAGCAAAATGTTTGTCACTGTTCTCAACGAGGAGAAGTCTGTGCCGCTGAAAGCTGCCATAAGCTTCTCGAAGCTAAATTCAAAATGAAGGCCTCAGTCAAGCTCTTTAAACACAGAATATCTTTCACCATTCAAATGGCACCCAAGTTTTAGACATCATTTATTCAGCTCGACGGAGGGGAAAAGCAAACTTCAATTACAATTATAGTATAAATGCTGGCTAGTGGTGGTGGATGGTGCAGACGGTTGCTTTCTCCTTTGCCCACTCTAACTGTAAAAGCCACATTATTGCTATTGGAATATTTGGCAGGCAGCCTGACTTCACTCCCCACTGCCTGAGTCACTCACTGTCACATAACTATTATTAACACACACTATTGACACTTGAGGAATAACTTAACTAAAGACATTAGAAGGGAAAATGCTCTGGCGCCTGAGAGCCTTTTACTCCATGCTTACTTTTGAGCAGAGCTTGTAGCAAAGCAAAGCAGCGTGACTCATTGTCTTGATGAGTCGCTTTCATTGCCTCATGAGCAGAATGCACCTCTGAGTTTCATATTGTCTGGATCGCACTTTGTTCCAGTAGTTTTGTTCTTTTTTTTCTCCCCTTCTTTCCTTGACAGATCTGAATTCTCAAATTATACTTCATGGTCAGAATTAATGCAGACAAGTCACCACTTACAAATGGCATAAAGAGAGAGACTTTCTTTAGACATTTTAAATCTTAAAATTATATTTTTTTTTAAAAATATGAACAATGAAACAATTGTTCCTACAATTTAGCTGACACGAGAATATGTAACACTCTGCTCTTCAATCAATATGAGCTATTTGCAAAAGGAGTTATTCAAAAAAAGCCACACTCAACTATTCATCACAGCTCCCTGACTCATTGATGCAGACTAACTGAGTGAGAAGCAGACAGGGCTGGGATGGGGTCTACAGGGAAAGTGATGATTGTTGTGTAAAGTGGTAAATTTGCACTGAGTGATAAATGTCTCTGAGCTTTGTTAAACCTGGGGCTGTAAAAGCAGCCAATACGCTACAAGACAGGTCCTACTGGCACCTCCATGTTCTGCTGACATCCATTATGCTGTTATTTATTAGTCCCCAGAAAACCCAGGCACGACAAGTAAAAAGTTTAGATACATCCATGAGAGCTTGACAAATGAACTTCTAAATATACAGAGGAAACTGCCAATAGTTATGGGCGCTGTTTTGCTGAACTGGAATAACAGCATGCTGCGGCTTCTGCTGTTGGGCGTGTCTTTTGTCCTGCCCTAATTCATCTTAGCTGAGACCCTGTGCGCTCACATTTCCCTGGGGGAAAAAGCAGCACACAATCAAGCTAACAACACAAGGTCTATGAGCAGAGTTTGCTGCTCAAACATTTCACTATAATGCACCATACACTTCCTCCTGATACCACCTTGCAGTTGGAGAAGAACTAACAAGACCTGACTGTTGCCTACTTGGAGCCACAAAACTAATGAGTGAACATCTTAATTCTTTTAGGACTATGCATTACCGATTAAAAAGTCTGGCCTGGTTCTTTATCCTGAGGAGGATCTGATCATTTGTCTGAGTTCTACTCTATAGGATGCTAACATGGATCAATAGAAGTACTGCATCCAGCTCCCCTGCAGCACAGCTCTAACTGGGTTAACAGGACCAGTGGCTGACTGAGACCGACAAGGCCGGGTCATCTCACGTGTTATTTCCAAACAAGCACTTAAAAGTAACGCTACTAAAAAAGAGTGCCCCTCAGTTTCTAATAAAGCTGCCCATGTTGAGCAGTAATGCAAGTGGCCTGCGAGAGATGCGCTGCCTCATTGCAGTAAACCAGTCACTTGTTCAACACAACCTGACACGGCTCATGAAAGCCTCTGGATCAGCAAATTGTTACACAGCCCACTGCTCCTTCCAATTAATAATTTACCCTTCACCCTGTCCTGCAGAAAACAAACCCTTTGCTCTCTTGCCACAGGACAACAACAACAACAAAAAAAAGCAATCAGAGCAAAGGCAGGCATTTATCTACAGTGCACAACAATACACAGTGACCCGGGTATAAATAAAGCCACAACTGTAGCACTTCAAAGACATAACACACAGCAGTAAATCAGTCACCTGGAATGGCGTGGTCCCTCCAAAAAACAATGTCAACCTGACAATATCAACTGTTACCAGACTTGATTTGCACATATTGATTTCCTATTTTCAATTATTAATTCTAATTAGGATGAAGTAGAATCTGCCAAAGGGCAACGGCAGTCAATGTGAAGGGGTGCGCAATCAAGAGAGTGGAGACTGATGTATATTCATATAATGCCAACACAGCCACCCCTACCATTGTAGCTATATATTTCCTATTACCATTTTACCATTGTAGCGATATATTTCTATATATTTTCCACATGAAGTTACTACTTTCTAAACCAGATTAACAGTTATTTTCCAGATTAAAACTGTACACATAAAACTACAGTAAGATGAAAGCATTTACTTAATGCGTCCATAATTACGATCCAATAGTTTCACATGCTGGCAGGATTCTGCATGTGCATTTACCCTAGAATCTGTGTAATTTAAGTTCAATAAAAATATAACTCAATCTTTGCTTGTAATAGAATATCAGAGTTACTAATTCACCACCGCTGCAAATTGGTAACTTTGTTTGCACAAAAGACACAGTAGTAATCAACTAAAGAGAGAACCTTAAAAGGATCTTCCAAACCACTGCCCTTCAAGAGCCAAAAGTCTGCTTGGTGGAAAACTTGGATTACCATGTTGCTGCGGTGTGGCTCTATCAACCAGTCATGCTGCAGTTTACATCCATGTCTGTCGAGACTCATGTGTACTGGAGACCTTGAAGACATTTAATACGTGGGCACCAAATAGTAATTTTAACAATTCAATATCTGACCAAATGTGAAATATCACAACCTCCCATTCAGTTCTCTGCTATGGCAGGCTCAAACAACAAAACATATTGCCTCTGGCTACTTCTGCAGTCAGCATGGAACCATTTAAAAAAAAAAATCTCAAGATGAGACAACATTTGACTACATGGCACTCCTTCTTGTTGTTGCCTCCGGTGCAATTGGCTATATTGGTAAAATCATATTATGTTTTGTTATCTTTTCAACCATATTGTGCACTTTCACTGCAGCTCTGCACTCATTTTAAAACACATGGCTTCAGTGTGAGGGGTTGTTGTGCCACTGGTATCACAATTAGAGATTTGTGACTGACTTTATTTGCATAAGTAGTCTTAATAAACGGAGTCCTAAAGAAGAAAAGCTGCAGCTGTTGAATTTATGTACATGGCACTAATTAGTTCAAGTCTTGTGTTTACGGTATGAGTTCTGTGGTTTTATGTGGATTAACAGATTATCACTTTCTGTAGATATCAGTGTATAGAGTATGTTTCATTATTAGTGTGCATGTAGAAGCTCAGAGGAGGCACGGCCAATCACAGGTGGATTTAGCAATCAGAGGGGCAGGCTTGAAAGAGATTTTTTTCCCCCAGTTTGCTTTAAAATCTACATGACATGAAATATATATGTCTACGCCAGACTGCTCTACTGAAAATAGCAGGTTATAAAAGCAGGTTCTGTTTTGTGCATTGTCAAACAAAAAATTAGCACAAGCACAGCATACCATAATATATAAACAACACAGCATCCTGCAGGCTGCAGCTGTAATGGAAATCCCCTTGGAGCCCCACTACACTGTATATTCAATATCACACACCAGAAAAGCTTTAATTGCACAGTGTATCTGCATTTTTATGTATCATTATATGCCACTGGGACTGGTATATAACAATTTTTAAAAGTAAATATGTATTTTTATTTAATTATCATTTTAGAGTTTAAAGATTTTCTTTAAAGTTATCTTTAAGTAGATACAATAAAATTGCCGGTATTACTTTTGTAAACTAACACACAGAAATTAGTAATAACAACAACAACAAAAAAGCAATTTAAGAGAAAATAAAGCTTAAGAAAAAGAAACACGTTTTGGTTTTATCTTTCAAGGTTATACTAATGATTGTTTTCATTATTGATTAATCTTCTCATTTCTGTCCATTACTAATCTACCACTGCTCAGGCCAGAAAAAAAAGAAAAGAAACATATCCATCACAGCTTCTCAAGAACGTAACCTGGCATCAAACTGCTTGTTTTGCATGACTTCTTCTTTAAAATTCACTACAATCATGACACTGTTACTTTAGGCAACAATTATGCAGTTATTCTAATATCAAGAGTGTTGCCAGTTATTTTTAAAAATCCCTTGAAAACAGATCAGCAGCAATCAATGAATATGTCCACTATCAATCTGAGATAGTATCATAATTTAATTCTCAACTGAGTGGTTCATTTAAATCATAAACTAATGCACTACTTAAGCATACTTGGTGGATAAAAGATACAGGTGATAAAAGATGAAAGAAAGAATATATTACTTTTGCTATTTTTTTGTGTGAAAAAAACACAACAGATTGCTGTCATTTACCTCTTAAAAACGCCAAAGAATAAGAGAGTAACATTAGTAACAGTAGTTACTTAAAGCCACTGAAAACCTCACTTTAAGACTTAATCTGCAACCTTAAACATAAATAACCAAAAACTGCAATAGAAATAGAGTTTAATCTTCCTCATCTGGACAGTGAGCACATCTTTAGATCAGATTTGATTGACGGCAAGTTGACAGCATAAGGGAAACCTCAGACTTCCCTCTCACTACACATGGGTTAAAAAATGCTCAGAAGATCCTGACTCATAGAGGGTGCTTACAGGATAGACCTTGTGGAGCTTTATCTCCTAATACTGGATATTTAGTTCATCTTGCATGTTTTTAATAAAAGGGGTTAAGACAATATTTATGAGTAATATGAGTCACTTTTGATTTTTATAGATCAACTGAGCTGTAGCTGAGCGTTTCCTAGCAGCAGACACCTGAGGGCAACCAATAATAAAACACCTGCAGATGGCATATGCAGCTTTTAATATGTACATTTAAGTTTGTTTTTTTTAAGTGTGTACTCAGGAGTGTACTTGATTTGCTGAAGTTGTTTGAAAACAGGTCTCATTATTGGAGAGTGTCCTGACAAAGCGATTGGGGAAATCTCCGCTGACCAATCAGCATTAGCAGAATATTAAAGCATTTTGTGGGTAGAATTCAGCTTCAGTGTAACTAAAACAAAAAATATTAGTAAAGTTTAATTTTAATCCTGATATAAAATTAAAACTACATTTGTGAAAACTAAAATCAAAATGTAATAGTTTGGTCTATTTTATATTTCAGCCCCATTCATTCACATTTACTAAGGACCATCTTATGAGTGCCATCTAGCCAAATAGCATCCAATAAATACTTAGAAATCCTGCTAATACTTTTTATTTAGACACATTAGAAGGATATGACTTTGTGGTGCTGTTTGGAAAGGAACCCAGAACTAATATTGTGCAGAAAACGTAAGAAACTGGAGCCATGCAGTTTGAGCAGATTAAAGCTAAACTGAAAATGAAACAAAAATACAACGAGTTTCATCTTGAGCTGAGAAAACAGGTGTTAAGCCTTGACAGCACTAGCATCTAGGTTTACATGTATCTGAGCTAATACTGTCAAGAACAGGCCAGTCATAAAAAAAGGAAAAAAAAGTCAAAGTGCGAATGTCCATCTGTCAATCTGATCACTGAATTCCCTAAAGCTTGAGACACACAGCTACAATAGCACCGGAACTCATCGACTAACACAGAGAGGTGCATAAATGCAAATTTTCTGTTGTGTCTGCATTTTTAACCACTCCTCTCCACACAGTGTAAGCAAACAAAACTTGCTAGTTGTTCTCTCAAACCTGTGGCTTTATGTGTCTCAGGTGTCACAGCATATGAATATGCCCCCCCCGTAAACACTTAATATGATTTATCTTAAAGACGGTCAATCAGTGTGCCTATCCACCTACCAAATGAATCCCAACAATACAGGAACACGTTCGCACATTGAAACACAAGGATAATTGCTTTTTAATGATCTCACATTATGTAAATGCTCATCATGTAGCCATCAATCTTAGCGGGAGTTTCTACCTGCCTGACCACCAGTTAATCCGACACACTGACACACACACACACACACACACACACACATACATACATATACATATATATATATATATATATATATATATATGAGGAAAGTTATGAGGCAAAGACTTTTATGTACAGCTTTGTGGGTTTTTTTTAATTGAACTAAATAAATAGTCAAGAAAGAAGCCCGGCAAAGTGTTTTTTTTTTCATTGCTATTCATCTAAAATGGGCAAAATGTGGCACAGTCATGCATTTGAAACTATATTAGCACTGCATCTTGGGAAATATTTGAATATGTGGAAAACAGGAGCTTGAAAAACCTGAGCAGCGCATTATGCTCGATGAGGTAAAAAGAGTAGCGGCACAGGATGGATGGATACCTGAAATATGAAAGGACAGAAACAGGAAAACATCTTGAGCCTTTGATTAACACAGAAAAACTGTAGATTAAGAGTTTTTCCTTTCTTTCCCCCCCTATTTCTCTCAAGGATAATACAGACTCTTTGGAGATGTCTCCAAAAAAAAAGGAAAATCCAGAATTTCAACTCAAATGAACTGCTGGCTCTGAAGGCAGCGTTGTTATCCCAGTCTCTGAAACTTGCTGGCCCATGAATTATTCTCCCCAATTCTCAAAGTCAAAGTGAAGAGTAAAGTATACAACAGCAACTTAGGGAGCATTGTGTGTGAGTGGCAGAGAGAGGAGGAGAGAAATACTGTAGTACATTAAAGAAGCAGCAAAGAAATGAATTAAGCTATGTGGAAAGAGCAGGGTCAGCATGGCACATAAAACCACCCGCATGACATTTATTATGAGAGAAGAAACATAGTTTAAAAATATTTAAAACTAGACAGATTTGCTCATCGGTCAGGTTTTGATTAAAAGTTTTAAGGAATAAACAAATGACACAAAAGAAGGGAAAAAAATCCGCCCAAAAGCTTTAAGAGTCAGCAGAAGGAACAGTGATATTGATCCCTGGACTTTAACCCTCTTTTTGTTCTGTGGCAGAGGGCGAATTTGTCATTCATACTACAGTATGCCTGTGCCTGAAATGGAAGTGAGTCCCAGAATTATAATACAAGGGAATGTTTAAAGTGTGAAAGCTGAGAGAATCACATGGTGTCAAGTTTCTTTGCTAATCTAATTTCTCCGGAGGAACTCATCACTTTGAGGATGCGGGTGCCTGAACCAGTAAGTCAGCATTTTCTGTCTTTTATCCATCTAAACTCAATTGAAAGGTCTTAATGAAGTGCACAGTACAGGACATGATGGACTCCTATAGGTAGGGCTGCTTTTTTTCTTTTCTAAACATTGTACTGGTTGGTGATGTGTGCTCACCCAATCAGGGCAAAAAGACAATTTTAGTGGCACTGACCTTGTTTTTTTTTTTTTTGTACGACGGCTTCATTTCAGCTTTACGACTAATTTTAGATGAGCTTCTGCTGAACACAGATTGGATCATCATGAATACATCCTTGTGTGGAGTAACGATTACATTTCCTCTAAAATTTCCTTTGATCCTTATCATCCAGATGCCCTTTTGTCAATGGTTAAATCCCAAGCTACATCTCTTTGTTCCAGTTAGTATGCCCTAGCTATGTGATAGCGTATCTTTGCGTTTTGTCTGTTTCCTTTTTTCTTTGTGGCAACAGCCACCAATTTAATTGAATTTCTTGGCTTTTAATGTCTGCATTACTCTAATCAGAGAAGAGTAGAGTTGTTTATCTCGACCTTGGTAGAATTAGCAGAGGGTATTTGTGGAGATGTAGAATTAGCAGAGGGTATTTGTGGAGATGTAGAATTAGCAGAGGGTATTTGTGGAGATGTTAATGCACAAACAATTCTGCAAGATTGTAACCTCAGCTTTTATTGATCAACTAGTCCAAGGTGCTTATAGACTTTCCTGACACTGCCATGCACTCAGGCACTCGAAAAACAAAAACAAAAAAAACCCAATTCTTGCGACAAGCTGCAGTAAACTCACACCAAACATAGACAATAGTTTTATTCTTTTGTCAGCCTTGTTTGCGGGTGGACAATCTTAAGATGCTACCACTGGATAATTCATCAATCACAGACAGTAGAAAGATGGGGCTTGCACTAAAGTACGGTCCAGGGAAATTTGCTATCTCACACAAACAACATGCAATATAACCTTCTGAGAGGGTAGCACAGCTGCAGGCAAGGCAGAACACAGCAGAATGCAAAATACAACCCCAAATACCCTAGGGCCCGGAGGCAAATTTGATTAAAAGTTTGTTTTTCTTCACTCTCAACAAACGGAGGAGCTCGTCGATGCGGCACTGACAGTTAATTGGACTTGGCAGGGCCACGAGTTCATTCGTCAGCATTGTGTGGGGCTGGCCTAGGAGGAGCAGGACAATCGATGTCCCTCAGGACGGCCTGTAATCACTGCAACACTCCAATGAAGTCCAGGGTTAAACATCAGGAGATTGCAGGTGCACCAAAGCATCTGAGAAAGACTGCTAATATGTTCCCTCTCCCAAAGCCGAGCAAGGACACAGCAACGTAGCACCCAGAGGACTGTGGCGATCCTTAAGCTATTATTCTGATCATAATGATCATGAGTCCAAGGTCCTGAGAGGTGATTGGGGCATCTATTACTAATACTTTCCTGATAAAATGTGATATCTGTATATGCGGCACAAGGTAGAAGATATATGTGGATGTGTATAGTCCTGCCTATATGTTTTTAAAAATATAATAATTTACCCTTTATTTGTACTTTCAACTTAATAACACTGAAGTATATACATATATAAACCTCATTAAATCATGTGAAATTTAGTATATCTACTATGACTAAATATCTGGGTATTGGGACTGACATAAGAGCTCAGTCTGAGGCTTCACAAAATGAAACCCAGGATATTAAAACAGAAAGCACATTTCTACTACACAGATGGGAAAGATGAACACAAATAAATCATGGCAAAAAAAAATAAATATTCATTCCATGATTCTCGCTGCTTTATTGGGTAAATACTGAGCATTCTGAGATTACAGAATAACAAACACAAAACAACAAGCAATTATACTAACAATAATCATACTTGAGCTACATTCACAACAGCTGACAGACATATTCAAATAATAATAAGACATCAAGAATTTTAGGAGTCAAATCGTCATGGCTGATACTTACTGGGGGGCAATTTACTACACAATTTTTTTTTCTGATCTTTTTTTTTTTTTTTAAAGACTGTGAGGAGTCTGGCCTTCTCAGGCTTTTGAAGCCACTGGTCAGAATAGAAAAATGACAACACTGATGGATGGGAGGAGTTTTGTCAATTCTGTAGAGCCCTAACAACACAGATCCGAAGAGCATTTTGACACCATAACAGGTGTGTGCAACTGTGTCCAAAACACAGTGAACTATTAAAAGGTTATCCCAAGCAAAGATTAGTAAAAAATCAAACGACTGAAGCAAACAACGCATTAGGCCACAAAACTAAGTGTGACTTTTAGGCTGTAACATGATCCTAAAGCTGCTTTGTTCTGCATTAGTATTCAGGAGATATCTTATCTCTCTAAACTGTTATCATAGCATTTCAGCTATTTTAGACACACTGACCTTCTCTTAAGGACAGGAGATAAGGCTTTTTAATGTCCTTATTAAATCAAGCCATCTATACAGGCTCTCAGAGCTGGGTGGTGTGTTCCAGGAGCCCTTAACTCTCTCTCTCTCTCTCTTTCTCTCTTACTGACTAATGACAAGCATGAGGGTGATAATGACCCTCGGAACTTCATGTTATATCATCCTAACCATCGCCATGCTGTAGTATGACATCCACCAGCTTTTTAAATGTTAAATACTAAGAATTCACACATGCATCTCTCTCCCTCTCTCCTCATATAACCATATAACATTTTTATTATCTCTCTCTCTATATATATATATATATATATATATATGTATGCAGAAGACATATGGATGCACAACACATCAACCCTTGAAGCAGATGGGTTACAGCAACTGGGTGCCGTTCCTGTCAGCTAAGAAAAAATTTTCAAAAGTTGCCTAATCTGATAAGTCTCCTTTATCAATGCTCCATTCAGATGGTAGGGCGAGAATTTGGTGTGAACAACATGAAATTATGGATGCATCCTGCCTTGTTTTAAAACCTGCCTTGTTTTTAAACAGGCTGGTTGTAATGGTGTGGGGAGTATTTTCTTGGCACGCTTTGGGTCCCTTAGTACCAACTGAGTATTGTTTAAACATCACAGCCAGCCTGAGTATTGTTGCTGTATTTTTTCTGACCATATCCATCCCTTTATGACCACAGTGTACCCATCTTTTGATGGCTGCTTCCAGCCTGATGATGTGCAATGTCACAAATTTCACATTATCTGAACAATGTTGAGTTCACCATTCTCAATTGGCCTCCACACTCACCAGATCTAGATAGATAAGTTAGATTAGATAGATACATACCTAGCCCCCCCCCACACACACGCGCACACACGCGCACGCATTCTCCCAAAAGTAATGGAGCAGTGAGCTCTTGGGGAATAATAAATCCTGCTTAATGGCATGGTACAAAAAAAATCTTCAGAGGCTGGCAAAGTCAATCTGCATGTTTGGCCAATGAGGCTTGTATGTACAGAAAGCATAAGAGACATGTAAGAGTGTGTGTGTGTGTGTGCGTGCGTGTGTGTGTAAAAGATTATGATTATTGTACTCAGTGAGAACATTTTTTAATAATGAATACTTCAATAATTCATTTTCAGCTGTTATGTGGATGTGTGTGTGCACGTGTGTTTGTGCACACGTGTGTCTGTGCTTGTCAGCTTGTAGACAAGAATGCTGTCAGCTGTGGTGTGTGCGCCACATTTCATTTGATGGACTCAATATCAGTCAGTTGAAGTCTCTGCACAGTGATTTACACTACACATAAGTCACACGAGTCAGTGTGAGGCATGCAGGGAAAGATCTGAGAGGCGTGCTGTCTGAAGCACGTCCTGAAACATCTTTTTCAGAGCCCGAGCAGTGGCATCCACATGGTTTAATCTTTTCTGTTTAACAGTCACCACTGGGTTTTAAAATTGCACACAACCAACTCGAATTACTAAAGTTAGCATGCAAAGTCCTTCCTAAGTTCTAAATAGCAAGTAGTGGACTATTAGAGAAATAAAAAGTTTAACAATTTACGTTCTCTATTTCAGCTACTGTCCAAGACTATAGTTATATATTAGGTTGTTAGGGGTTTGCTTTTGAATGGAAGGCACTACAATTTTTTCCTAACTGCACCCAAATAGTAAACAAAATGACAAGATGTATATATCAAAGTTAAGAGCACCATGTGGAGCTTCATTGTTAACAGCACAGACTAAATCAGAAGTAGCCCACATTACCTGTCCCACATATTTTAACAATGCCCCCAAGTGGCAGTGTGAAGCTACAACATGTAGACAAGGGCCAACAAAGCTTTGCGTGGAACCTATGTGCACACACACTACCAGCACACTACCATGTCGGGACCTTAAGCACAGCTTTTACATACTTGGCAGTACACAAAATGGCTCTAACATCCACAGGGAACCCAGAGTCATTCACAAAAACAAACCTCTGCAAGCACAGTAGGGCTCAACTGCATTGATGCAAGCACACACTTCCACAACGGCACGAGGCTCTATAGATCGGTCTGACTTCTGTCCCCTTGAGAAATACTGTTGCCTGGGCGCTTTGATCTATCAAAATGAATGAGGCAGTTGGCATCGACTGAAATAAGCAGCAAGGAACCCACTTCAGAATGATAGAGTTAGAATATTTATAGTTCTCCAAAAAATGCCTCTTTACATGCTTGTATAATGAGGAATTCAATCGATGTGGACGTCTTTTTAAAAATACGATTCACTTTTTTTGCTTGCTGTTGTTGACATGCAGGCGTCATCTCAAAGAAAAGTGACTTGTTGAAACACGCTCACAAACAAACGTTCAACTCTCTGTCTCTATGATTAATGAAGGGAGAAGTTTTGGGAGCAAAGTAAGGTGACATTTAGAGTGATGTGTCAAGTGAGAGTGAATCTCTGTGTGTTATGCCGATGTTCAATGTAATTCAGTCCCTTGGTCTTTGACAGCAATGCATATCAATGTCCTGCTGCTGTGGGATTGGAAAGAAACCATCTGGCTTAGATGCTCTTCTGAGAATAATGTGTAAATACTGTCGACGTGTGCCAGAGGGAGTCCTCGTGAGAGTGTTTTTCAAGTCAAAATGAAGTTTAACAGCTTCTGGTCTGTTGGTCTTGGTCGGGTTACTCTTTCATTTCATGTCTACAGTTGTTAAGGCAAAATAAGCTAACAAAGCTAAAAGCACAAATCCACTAACACTGTTTGAGCCACATCATTGTGATTGCAATCCCAAATTCTTAAATCCAATAAAAACAAATCATTGATTTAAATCCATAAAAATGGTCAGTCTTAGTGGTCAGTTAGCATTTGTAGCATCTCATCTGGTGCAGCATAGCATAAAAAAGCCATTCATCAGTCACATTTATCAATTAACCATGTGTATAGCACACACAGCAATAGCTGCTTTGCCATCTGAATACATGAGGGAGGAATATGTTACCTCATGGGCCACGGCTGACCAAACACATTAGATTTGGCTGCTAAGTGTGATAGATTTCTTTTTAGAATGCAAGGGAAGCTTTGCGGTTAACAAACCTGAACTACTTCTTGGACTTTCCAGATACTTATATTGGTGGCATTGATTCTTAGAATCTCTGCACAAGTGGGCGTACATTTTCCACCACGATAGGGGAAAGAAATCTCCAAGAAGGCTGAGGAAAGAAACATTAAAAGCTTCATATGCACATTTCTTCTCCCTGAGCACCAGGAACATATCATTATCTGACTGAATCACATGAAATCAATGATAGTGCTTCATTGCACCTAATATTTTACAAGTGATGGCAGTCACGGCTAAATATACCTTACGACATCTATCTTGATCATTCTTTTTATTTGAAAGCTGTTATTACTGTAGCAAACAGTGACCCGGTGTGACAGACTCATCAAGAGGGATTAAATCACAAGAGCTGAAAAAAGGGAGGGAAAAAAAGGACCAGGTCATTTCTCTGCAACTTCACAAACTAAGAGTCTACTGCTAAACCCAAGAAACTCATAAGAGTCTCTAAAAAACTTTATATAGATTTTATTCAATAAACTGATAATATTCTACAAAGATTTGATTTCCCGTTTTATCTCATACTGTGTGCTTCTTTTTTTTTTTTTAACGCTAACATGTAGTATATTTGCTGCAAACTACAACCAATAACAGCAGTAGCATACATCAGAAGACTAAAATGACTAAAGACATACTGTTGGGTCCCATGAGCAGAGCTCCATCTATCTGAATTACCATTGCAAAAAAATAAAAAAAAGTAAAAAAAATAAATCTGCTGCTGTCCCTGCTTTATTGAACCTAATATCTTTTGTCCATTTTTTTTTTTATTTACATGGTGGAATTCCTATTGTGAACATTGTTATTTCTCCAAGACAAACCCTACTGACAAAACAAAGTATACACAGTGGCACAGAGAGGACAAATAGATGCATTTCAATATGAAAAGAAGAGAAAGCAAGACAACAGACAAAACAAGCACAACATTGGGGGGGGGGGAACCAGACAAAAGCAAACATTAACAGGTACAGGGCACTCTTTCAATGCCCTAAACTATTAAATTAAAAAATAAACAACTGATTCATGACAAGTGATTAGGAGAACATTTTCAAGACCACGTTCCACAAACACAATGTGCAGGCATTAGAGCAATCACACTAACCAACAGCAGCAATTAATCATTCATCACTCTGGGAAAACAAAGCCTCCCCTCAAAATGCTCCAAATCCACACATGACAGACAGCAACCATCGCTCATCTGCTTTTTTTTTCTTTTTTTTTCCCCTGTTTTATGTGTGGTCCACATCTACCAGTGTGTCCTTGAGATGAGTCTGAGACACCCCGGGACTTGAGGCAGGTCACAGGGCAGGTCTGGTCTCAGTGGGAATATTGCTTCAGGTCGAGAAAAAGGATGAAATGTTTTCTGGCTACAGCAGGTGGACAACAGCAGGCGAAAACAAAAAAACAAACCAGGCTAGATCTCTCTTCAGCCTTCAACACTACTCCCAGCACAATTTACTGACTTTCTCCCACCTTATCGCCTTCCCTTTTCTGGCAACAAACAGTGCAACTCTTTATTTCCACCACCTGACCCATATACAAAACTGCTTCCTGGTGGGTGCTGCTCCAGAAACAAAGTCCAAGCCTTTGATCCAGCTCCAGATCATTGGCTGAAAGGCTGTCACTTCAGCTTTAGGCCGCACAGCATCCCACGGCAGCTCTTCATCTCCAAGCCTGGATGGCACACTTTTTCTTTTTTTTTTTAATTTTAATCACATTCACAGATCCTTTGTCATATGATGAGCTCATTTTGCCTTCTCACCAGCTATGGAATTGGCTTTTATGTGAACACAAACACCTCAAGTCAAGCATAATAGTGGTAAAATAAACAGCAAATAAAGCATGACATTGATTGTGTTGAAGCTGATTTGGTGTTAATGTGTGTATTTTAGCCCACTTGTGCCATAATATGAAGTCTGCATCCATTTACATAAAGACTTTTACCTAACCGCCTCATCTGTCTGTGCTGAGCGAATGTAGAATTTACAGTGAAAGACAAAAAAAAAAAACCATGCTGCACCATTTACACGAAGGAAAAAGAGGGCAGATTTAATTTAAAAATTGGCACACATTCCTTATTTCGACAGATGAAAGCTCGTAAATGAAAAAACCTGGAATCATGCCTGGTATGGAAATCTAAAGTTATGAATAATGCCTCTGACTCAATCGTCAAGTCTGTTTTAACAAGGTGGATTAGCCAAGCACCTGCAGGCTCAAACGCACACACGGCTGCACTCCTAACCAACTAAGAGTGGGACAAGAGTCCCCGAGGGCCCTGAACCTCACACATCCTCCCTGTTGGACCCTTACCAGTCTGTAGGAGTGAGCAGCAGCAGCAAACAGCTCAGGCTTGTCATTTATGCCCATGAATCCACCTCCGATAGGCCACTGCTGCTGCGCAGGGAGCTGATTTACACACAGTTGCTAATCAGTGAATGGCTTTCCTGCTAATGAAAACTCATAGATCTATACAATAACACTACTGATATGATTTTATCTGCCATGACTCATTCCTAAATATGCAACAGTTAAATGCAACTGGGAGTGGAGAGTTGAAGTAAAGAATTAGAGGTCAGAAATGTTGATGCAGGAAATGGTGATATGTTGCCATGGGTATTGCTATATTTGTCCTGACCTAGGTATAAAAGGTCTTCTGTATCTACATTTCTCTGCTGGCATACATTTCACAAAGGAGTAAATAGACTCTTCCCTCCTGCCTGGCCTCAGTGACACTCTAGCATTTAGTTGATTACAGGATGGATATGCTTAACTCCACCCTCCCATCCAGCTCTGGGTGCTGAGGAAACCCCAGTAAATAGAAGACCAATACAATGGCTTGTTTCAGCTTGGCACCGATTCATCATTGCACTGAACAAGCCACGGGCATCAGTCTAATCATGATTAAGACCATAACAGAGAGTTTGGTAGACACAGGGGGGGTAATGCAACCATCCATCCATTCACTATATTCATCAGGCAAATCACTTCCACTTCCAGCAAATGAAAATGAATTCATTGTAACTTACCTGTTCCATTGGCTGTGCTTGCTAAGAAGAGAGGATACAAAGCTGAGCAGCTTTGAGGTAGATGGGCATTGTGGCAAAACAGACTGACAGCAAAGTCTTATGGACTAACTGGCTGTGAAGCCATTTAGAAATAAATGGGTCTAAATGGTTAACTGGAAAATTAAAAGAAAAGTGCCCTCACCACTGGAGCAGTCCAGTCCTCCCCATCCAGGCTCGCATTGGCACGTATCGGGAGACACGCAGCGGCCGTGGACACACTCCTCTGTGCACAGAGCTAAAATAGAAAAAGACATTTCCTCATCAGCGCAGTTTATAATTGCATTGGAACACATACACACACAGAGTGTAAACCGTCATTAAAGCACCAATAAACAGCATAATGAAAAGCACCAAGATAACAGCTGAAAGAAAATGACCCATAAAACTGAACACTCAATACCTCCTGAATACCATCAAAGGACTGAACCTTAGCTCTGGCACTCATATTTAACATCTGTCTCAGCTACTTGACAATGGGATAAACAATTCGTTAGCAGCCAAAGTCCTTGGTGAACACTTGGTTTATCATATAGTTTTACTTTCCACAATGAGTTGTTGTCGGCAGGTCGAGGCATGACGGAACAAGCTGCAAATCCTCCCTAATTTGATCAGCCAGCGCTTTGTCATATAGCGATGCTTTAATGTAGCAGGTCCAGGCATTGCAGTGTTTACTAAGTATGCAGTTTTCTTGATCATTCATATTGAACAACACAGCGCCCAATTGATTGGGCTGGCATTAGTATTCTTGCAAGTGTGTTCACCAGAGTTGGATTTTTTTTTTTTTTGAGCTGGAAACTAAAGTGACCCATGTGGATTTATTTTTTCCACAGTGCTTCAAAGTGAGAAGGAAAAGGATGACAAAAATAGGTACTTAGCATTAATAACTATATGGCAGCCAAGGTCATCTGGCCAACAGGGTTAAGACAGACAGGCTCTTATCTGAGGAAGGAAACAATCGAGCCAATACAACGAGAGAGAAACTCCGCCTGATGGGAATCAGCAGTCCACTAACATGGCCTGTGGAGGGATGATACACAATCCAAGGGCGACAGAGCAGACAGTCCATCCCCTTAACTGATCAGAGCTCATCCAACACTCCATCCAAGTTCTGCTTCCTTTGTTCTTTATTTTTTTTTTGTTATGTGGTCAAAAGTGAAAAAAGGGACAGGGGATAGCATCTAGCAGGGTTTTTTTTCTTAACAATATAAGTCCTGTGTTCAACACTATGGTACCCATCCTCCAGGCACAGAGGTCAGGAGGAGCTGGCTGCAGGCCTGAACAGTGCCGCTATAGATTATCACTCAGTCAGGCTTCGATTAAGCTCCACCACCAACTCGAAAGACCCAGCAGGAAAGGAGAAATAGGAGTGAACACCAGACAGCAACAAGCTGGCGCTAATCGCAGAAATGCTCCCACGGCAAAAATGGTAAACCAGAGATTGAAAGATAATTCAGGGCAGACTTTCTGAACATCACTCTGGCAGAGAACTGTCTAATTACAGTAAGCCAGCAAAAAGAAAAGGGGGAAGAGCTTCAACATTTGTGCTGACGAAGGTAGTGAGATCGACTACCTGTAATCAATGAGCCCACAGTATGCAGAGTATTCAAAGAGAAGAGGAGACGAATTCAATGTCACCACGATGAGTTGATTTCGTTTAGTTTCAATCAGCAAATTCTGATCAGCGAGAACAGGGAAATGCAAATGTGTCACATCCTTTAGAAAAAAAAAAAAAGAAATATGGAAATGAAGTTTTGAATATGGGAGAAAGGATAAAGCGCACCCTTCTCCTGAGATCTGAACCGGTGTACTGAAGGGATGGCATAATAAAGTAGGAGGTAGGTCTTTCATTTTAATTGAAATTCATGAATCACTCTGCCTAACTCATGTCTAAGGAATCTGTTGGAAAATTGAGTCTTTCATCTAGATAAAAGGCTAATCTAACTCATTATGCAGAGGTGTTATCAGGACGGGGAACAATGGAGCTAATTGGTGATTGTCATGCAGTGTTAATAAATTTAATATTTTTACACAGGAAAATCACAATCTTTTAAAATGTTGGATATTATAAATCTTTACTGTCCCTTCCTGTTTTGGAAAGCTTTCCTGCAGTGACAAAAAGAAAGAAAAAAAAAAAAGGATCTACCAGTGCCATTTTTTTTCTGTATGTGTATGTGTATGTGTTTATGATTCTTGTGGTCGTAGTGCTTTGTAGTGGAAAAAGCTTGAAACAAGGTGATGCAGCTGATGGTTGACTCATTCTAAGACGGATGCCAACAGAACCTATCAAACAACTTCCTGCATAACTTCTTCTCCGGGCCTCTGTCTGGCACAGAGACGATTTATTTTAAAACTGTGTCTTTGAAGCATTAAAAAAAATGCAACAAAGCCAAAAATGAAAAAGAAATCAAAGGCGCAGGATCCCTTTCTGGAGCCAAATCTCATCATCTTACTGATGGTGAAAGCTCAAATGTGAAAGTTATCAAAACTCAACTAATTCTGCAGCGAAGGTCTTTTTTTAAAAATGGACAGGCAACAGTCATGCAGGAGTCATCTGGCCTAAATGTTTTGCGAAAAGAGAGACTCAGAGCCCCGCAGAGCCTGTCAGCCTCAGAAGATATTACAAGCTGTTGTCATTAGTGAGCTCATCTTGCTTCCTTTGCACAACTGTAATAATCATGCTTATTAGGTGGGAAATGAGTTCCTCACATCCTCTACATAGACTAGTTACATATTAAGCTAATGACTTACGACAGATCAAAGGTCACAGAAATAATAAACACCTCTCATTGGAAACTTCAAGCACTAATTAGAAAAAAAGCAGATCAAAGTTCAGCGTATCATGGAGCGCCTTGACAAAATGTAAAATAAATAGATAAATAAATCAGTTCTTACAGACAAAATGAAACACAACAACAAACAAAGAAAAGGCATCTTTTAAGAGTATCGGAAGCATTACCATTTTGTGTGTTTCTGTGATACTTGCTCCACATCCCCAAATTCATTAACTGCCTCTCACTGGAGCTAATGTGAGTGCTGATGTGGTGCCGTATGACAAAAAAAAAAAAAGAAGAAGAAAGCAGGCAGGATTAAAAGGCAAAACCTCTTGAAGCTTTTCTGACTTTTAATGAAACAGACTTCATGGGGAAAAGCTACACTAAACTAACAATACACAAGGGAGGGATATTTTACATTCAGTAAACAATAAAATGTCTCGAAATAGATGACTTGAGTTAATTTTGGTTCGATTTCCTCTATAATGCCCCCTTTTGTCACTGCATGCAAAACAGCTTGGGGAGTACAAATCTCTTAATCCTAGTAGTGAGAGTGCTAGGATTAAAAGAGAGCAGTCTGCAAAGCCAGCAAAAAGCAAAAACTGCCCTCTTGGCCCCTATCAACTCAGTCTCCTCTATTCACCTGACACAGACCGCGTTGGCCTGATACTGTATAACACAAAAAAAATAAAGCCCGCTTACAGATGAAGACGAGCCAAATTCAAGAGGCGGCATCGCAGTTAGCAGATTCACCTCGCTAGCACCCTGAAAAGACTATTAATGAACAAATGTCTCTGTTGTCAGTTAAATGGTTAATGAATACATTATTGATCAGCCTGTTCCTCACTTCTCCAGACCCCCATATAATCACACAGGCTCTCACTCTTTGTTGGCTGACTTCCTGGGGAGCTGTTACCCCGAGGCTAGGAAAGCTTAGACAAGGACAAGCTCAGCTGTGGTCAAAGAGCACATGGTGGGGTTACTATATCAGAAGCTAGCTCATGTTGCAAAAGATGATGAAAACTATTTATTGAAGACCAATTTTAATGAAATTCTTTTTTTTAAGGCAAATGAAATATTCAGTGAGGTCAGCGTAACAAATACTCGTGAACAACTTGCAAAAGTGTTCAGCTGAATGTGTGCGAGTAAAATTAGACACTGAAGCTATTGAATCGACAGTGAATGACTGTTTTAAGCATATTGTTACAGCCTAATTTTCAAGGCCCTTGCTCTTTTAAGTTATTGAAGTCTGGTGTGGTTTTATGGTGGGTGCTGTACATCTTTGGTCTGTAACCAGTATGCTCTTGGCTCGTTAATTTTTCTCATTGTTATACAATTTCAATTAAGCTACTCTAACAGAAAGAGCAAAGCAGGGAGCAGTCCATGTTGTAAAACAGTGAGTGACCTTATTAAATCATGCTCAGTCATTTTAAACTGACTTAATCCACATATTGTACATGGTGGCACGCTAGCAAAGAAGGTAGCAGTGGACTGCTATTGAGGGATCTTACAGGCGACTTGGGCAGCAGCAGGCTGTAAGGGAGTTGTGTCTTTACTTGCAAGCCACTCACATTAATAATCAATCCTAATATTTTATTTTCTTAAAATCTCCTGCAGATACAACCTGAAATGTCATGAGCGAAGACATAGGAATTAAAAAAGGGACACTCACGAACACACAAGTCTCCGCTTTCAAAGTAACCAGGGCAACACTGTGAGCGGCGCCTATACATGGTCCTCACTCCCCGCCGGTAAGCTGTCTTATAGCTGATCCTGGAAAAACAGACACACAGAGACAGCTACGTGAGGTAAAGAGTGATCCTTTCTGAAGGGCAGAAAACAAACACAAGCTGAACAGTAACTTGATATTTTGTTGTTATTTGTCATTTTATCAAAGTACGCGCAGGAAAAAAATCTTAAGTGGAATTTTACCCCCTAAATAAAAATCAGCTTGTAGGAGGTCTCTGTTTACTCATTTAGTTGATGGAGCTATCAACCTTGATGAAGCAATTAAAACATAACATCTTCAAAACAACAAAATTACAGTCACTGGCATCCTCTGGGGGTACAGTAAAGGTCACGCTACTTAAAAAAAAACAACAAAAAAAACAAGTAAAATATAATAAGGAAACAAATTGTGAGACTTTCAAACTTACCTGTGCTTTGTGCATTTAAACCAGTTGAGGATGTCTGTACATCTAGTGTAATAGATCTGGTCAAATGGGTGAGCATAGGATTCCTGAACAGTCACTGCGTAGCTGAAAGACAAATGTTCAAGGACACCAGTTGCAGAAAAAAAGACTTTACCATACTTGCTTGTACTCTAGCTTACTATTTCTACCCCTTTAAACTGTGGTAGAAATTTAAAATGTATTCTCCACTAAATTTTATATGCAAATGTTGTGCTCCTTATTTTTTACATTTATTTGACTCCTATAATTTTCAGTATGGTTTCTGTTTAAGATCTTAAATGTAAACAAACGCCTGATAAAGTCTTGAAATGCCGGTTCTATAGTCTCCAGTATTTTGGCTTTTGGTCCCTGCTGCATGCACACAAAAAAAAAAAAGCAGCCATTAGTCGGGGCTTCTTGTCATCTATTAAATGTCTGAGTGTTGTAAAAATCTCTACCTAGGAGACATTTACCCTTTGAATTTTTTACATGGTTTGACTTAAATAACAATTTTAGGGGGAAAAAAATGGTGGAAGGTGGCATTATTTAAAAAAATATTACAGGGAAGTCAAACATTTTAAATATTTGAGCAGCCAAACTTTATTTTTCTTTTTTGTGAATCATGTCAAAATTTTGATCTCGAAACCCTTTCTTGGAAATCACTTAACTATTAAACTGGGTCATTTTACCAGCTCTAACAATAAAATGCTAATTATTAAGAATCAGAACGTCGCAGATGCCATTTTCAACACAGTGTCATTTTCCTGCATAGTGAAGATTTGACTTTAAAATAAAGGGTATGAAAATGCTAAAAACATTGATATTTATGATATATAGTCTGCGGATATTGGAGGACCTAAGAGCCATAACCATACTGCCCACTTAGGGAATCCATTTCGATGCCAACAAGGTGGAACCACAAAGTACCCTCACCTTGGTCAGGCAATAATCCAGATAATATATCTTCACAGCTTTCTTTCCTCCCCTTTGCGCCACGAACAGAAATTATTCCTGCATAAGTGACACTGCCCAGCAAAGCTAATAATTATTCAGGCTCTGTGGCACTTGCGATTGATTGGGATGAGAGTACACTGATCAATCTGCCTGTGTATTTCATTTGAAGCTGCAGCACCTCCCATCTCTCTGAGCCTGGCAACTTGAGCTGCTGTGAGATCAATACTGCTGTATGGACTTTGACAATAGATCAGAACTTTGGTTCAGAGATATACTGAAAAAGTTTCAGAATTGACAACGTCACTCGTACGAATCAGCAATTTCAAACGATTAAATACAAGGGAATGTGCTTACCTCTCCCAGTGGCTACAGACATTGGGGTCATCCGGGTTGAGACTCAACGCACTGGTGGTGAGTGCAAGGAGCAAGGCCAGCAGAGCAACTATTGACCCCATCCTTCACTCTGAGAAGGAAGCAAGGAGGAAATGTAGACAGTTGGTGGTAGATGATAATTTCATAACATTTAAAGGAATAGTTTGACCTTTTAAAAACTGGCTTATTTTATTCCTGAGAGGTTTAGCACATTAAGCTTCATTTGTTTGTTTGTATGTTAATGTGTTTTGTGTATAACAAGCTGCTTGAAGCTAATTGCCCCTAGTGGGATTAATAAAGTTGTTTGTATTATATTGTGCCAGTTTGTTCGGTAAGGCTGATGTAATCACAATTTCCAGGTTCAAATGCTGTTGATGACAAACACAAGCGTAAACTCTCCAATTGAGTAATCAATACTCTGAATACTCCAGTATTGTGATTGTCTAGCTGTTATCTCAGGTGGAATAATAAAGGGTACAATGTAAGCATAAAAAAATAACAGTATTTAGAGGTTGGGAATCAAAAGGTTAGCAATAGGTTGTGCAGTTGGTCTGTAGGTTTTTGGACAATGACACTTTTTCATGTTGATTGTTTACACTAATTTTTTCATGGGTTACAGGTTTAATGCTGAGCTCCATCACAGCTGTTCAGACCTTTCTATTTTTTAGTGTCCTCACTATTTGTGACTCTTGTTTTATAATTGTAGACATTAGGGATGGATGAGTGGCGCCACAAAGTTCCTCAAAGAAAACCACGGGGGATAACTGAGAAAAAGTTTCTATAACAAACAATCAAATCGGACACTTAAATCACCCTCACCCACATTAACATGGACATAGCTAACAAAGGGAAAGACCTCAGAGGCAGCCACAAGCCAGCAGCCTTGGTATTAGCAAAATGATCAAAGCAGTTATGAGGAAAATGATGGAGATGGAGGGAAAAAAAAGAAAAGGGTTGGTGTCTGGTGAATTTAAACAAATTGGAAAATTATGTAAGTAAGTGCAATTTGTTTTGTTATATAAACTTGATGCACCTGCTTTTGTTTGACCAGGTAAAAATATATCAGGTAAATGTTGGTGTACAACAACTCATGTTCAGTTAATTATTTATACCTTTTTTCAGTAGCAGAGCACTTTATTGCGAGAATTGTTTAAAGGAGAGAAGATTCTGTTTCTTTCTGTGGTTTGGGGAAAAATGTAAAGTTTAATCATTTATTTTATTATGAGAATAATATTTTGCGCTGAAGAAAAGTGGGTTTTTTGTTTGTATACGCTGTCAGTTGTTGTTTTTAGAAAAAAATTGCAACTGGCAAAAAGTCAGTATCAGCAGGTTAAAAAAATAAATCAGAAATTGCAATCAGCTGAAAAACTTACAACTGGTGAATCTCTACTGCATATGGATGGTTACCATGGCTATGGTGGCCTATGTAATCAATAAGTGCTGCAAGTTGCTGCGGTTAGATAAATGATTACATATTAAGTGCTGAGGAAGTCAGAAAATCATGAATTAACTGATAAAACAATTTTGTTAACAGCAAAAATGGTGGATTTGACTAAATATACAATATATTTGGGATATTATTGTTTTGTGGGACTTCAAGTTTTACATAAGTGGACTATTTAACTCTCAAATACACCATAGCACTTTGCCCTCTGAGGTACTTAAAGGGCCAGTAAACCTACATTTTTAAATGTCATTATTTTTTCAAACCCTTTAGCGGTAACTCTGTCCATAGAGTAAGACTCAGCTGTGCATTTTCTTACCAGGCAAGTTTATCTCCCATAAGAAACACACCAAACTATTTTATTTTAGTAGTTTTCACCTTGAAAACACCTCATATGCATTGTTCAATGGACACCTACTGTAGCAGCAACCTTCAGACCTTCTGTATAGATGTAAAGTGTCTAACTTGTGTTTTCTAGGAGGCAGCTTGCATGCCATTCAGAAACAAAAACAAAAAAAGAAAAAGGTTTGTTTTTTTATTTCACACAAAACAAAATGGAATCCTGGTTATATAGTTTTGTAGGTAAACTGTGACAGTCAGAAAACTGTTGCTCCACGTCCTGCTTCCTTGATGAACTTCTAACATGCATATGCTGGCCCACCAATCTATACTACTACTACTACTACTACTATCATCTACTACAACTGCCTAGACTTTACAACAGAACAGATTCACAACAGCCAGACTAATTAATGGAACACAATATCTAAGATGACAAAATAAAGTTACATAATTAAGATCAATCATTACAACTGCTGCAAATAGAAGATCATAATAAAATATTTAAATGTGGCTCAAGCAGAATATTGGGCTAAATTATCTATGGCTCTAATGACACCACCCAGTGACAGAGATAGAAATGCTGTTTACTCAATCAGCATTTTCATTAGCTGTATAAGCAGAAGAAGAGCACATATGATCAACAGACGTGACAATGACAGATTAGGTATAGTTATCCGGATATAACACATGCATGACTGACACATGGCAAATTTCAGTTTTGCATAGTAGTAATTAAATACACAAATATGAAGTACATAGAAATGCTACAGCATGGCATTTTGAGCAAAAATTCTGAATTGTAATAGATTCAACACGATGTGTCTTTGTACAACTCAACATGCAGTGATACATACAAGTGCGGGCTGTGTGTGCTCTGCATGTGGTTTGCTGTGTTATGGGGATGTGTTCAATATTTCTGAGTGACTGTATCCAATAACGCACAAATTCACATGTTCAGTTAATCTTCTGCATTGATAGATGCATGTAGTTCACTCACATGTGAAAGAAAATCAATCAGAGCTCCACTTCCTCTGAGCAGCAGTTCATCTGAACAGGCAGAGGTTAAAGTCATGTTCATTTCCTTAACAGGATGATTAATCAAGATACACATGTGTTATGGGCTACAGCTGCTCTCATATTCAAGCCCTGCTCTGAAACAGTCAGGTTATATGGTACTACAGGGACACTGCTTGATGGACCAGAAAGCTTTTATTGTTTCTTTGATTAGACCATCTTCCTCTCCCATTTAATCTGAATGACTGTGGTCAAGCTCAATATTTTTATTTATTTGTTTATTTATTTTTTATTGTTCTCAATCACTAGCCTGAAAGGGGTTAAGAGATAATAAAAATGGGATTATCCTAAATATGTGGCAAGATTAAACAAATCAATGACTATTAGTAAGCTTTAGAGTGAGGTCTGCAAGCAAATTAAGTGCCACGATGCCCTTAAATGAGGAGACAGTGACAGATCTAATAGCCAGAGGCGTGTGGCCTAAAGCTCACCTAATCTTGCAGCCTGTGGTCTCTGGGTGTTTTCTGTGGCCACCGAGGGAGCTCTGGAAGCAGAAAAAAAAATACAGAAGTGCCAGTGCACTCACATGCACTTGCGGGGTGAGGTGATGACAGGTCGCAGATCTGTGGGAGAGAAGAAAAATAATGAGCTTATGATGACACACAGAAGACACATGCTTCCTTGCTTGCTCTCACATGGTCGCACGCACACAAACTCATAAATTTCTTATGGGATCAAGAGTCTCAACAGGAATATAGTTCAACAAAAGCTGCTCTTGAAAGGCCAGTTTACGCTGCGCAGCCTCCACATTCGAGCACACGGTTCTCATTTCCACCTACCTGGTATCCACATCCACACTAACTTACCCACAGGAATAAAAGCCTGCATTAACTCAAGAGGGGCTAATACAATGAACTCTCTTCACGTTTCAAACTCTGTGAGTGGTTTGTCCACAATGTGACAAGATCACATTAACTGTGATCATTAAGCCTACACAAGGTTTATTGCAATAATTTGGAGAACATTCATGTGTTTATCATTTTTCTCATTACATGGCTTTCACTAGAAGGTCAGAGTGTAGGTTTGAGATTTTTCCGTCCTTCATTTGCTATGAATTCTAAATTAAGATGCAAACACAGCCACAACAAAATAAAGGCTTAATAAATACTTTAACATCATTTCTTATTCATGTAAATCGTTTCTAAGGCCCAGCGATGAGAGGGAAGACTAAAGAATTACTGTAGATCCACTTATTACGTCTACTGGACATTCGCTCATTTAGAGATCTATGGTAGTCTGAAGCAATTTTAAATTTGCAGCACAATTATACAACTGGTCAACAAATACAAAACAATGCAAGCCTACTGTTATTACAACAAGCATCAAGAGAATACTATCCACTACTTGATTTGACTGGGTTAAAGTTATCACCATAATTATTAGGTGTGTGGGGAAAAATAATCAATACAGCATAGTACTGCAATATTTTGGGTAGTGATATTATATCTGAATTATATATAATATTATAACTGAATTTCCCGGAGGAACCTACCCGAGGGATTAATAACGTTCTATCCATCTATCTATCTATCTATCTATCTATCTATCTATCTCGATACAGAGACACCCAATATCCATATTTTATTAAATAAATTAAAATACTCTGGGACTATTAAGAACAAGCCGGCTAGAGTAAACTTACATTAAATTGGCTGGGTGCACTTAGCTTGACAAAGCTACGCCCATGTTCAGAGCAAGCTAATGGGTCAGTCACACGAGTAAAATATAGGACAGAATCCTCCTTGCAGCTACAAAAAAAAAAAGAAAACTCAGTGGCTACTTGGTGATTGTTTTGAATTTTTTCACCAAACTGTTGCCCAGAGTTTTAGGGTGTTGTACACTATTGATCACCAGGCGATCTATAGGTCGGCTGAGAGGAGGCAGACTTTCTGCAAGCAGTCACAGTCTCACTTGGGATAACTGAAGTCACTCTCAGAGAGGTTGTTGAAGGTTTGCAAATAATCACTAATCTCTAATTTATAAATGCTGACAGATAGCCAACATGTTGCCATCACTTTGAATGAGTCTTTGTTAACGAGCCAACTTGAGGGGACTCGGCTCAACTGGCTGCCAGCTGGTTGTAGTCTGGTTATATTTCTATAGAACAGGAAGGCTGCTGTGCACAAATGTAACAGTTAAATGTGAATTTCCGTTAAATGTGAGTTTCCGTCTATGTAGACAACAACAGATGTGTGATTTTCGATGATTTATCACAATCACATACTGTATTATCAGAAACAGATTGGATGTAATAGCCAACCTGATCCCATTCAGTCGCTGTCAGACTGATATCAGACTGACTGTCTCTTATGGCAACATTTAAAATAACAGTCTCATTTTGCAGCTAAAAAATAACTGAAGTGAGATTTTTTTTTTTTTTAAACCATCAAAGGCAGAACAAAATGCAGTGGCCAATTTTGATAGGAAATCAAACCCTACGTAGAGATTTAATTCCAAATCCTAGTAAATCCTGTTAGATCTGGACAAAACCTACCTCCAGTGAGATATATGTGTGCAGCACAGCATGCATCAGTAACAGCTTAGTGACATTAAAAATGTGAATGTCAAGGACAAAAACCTAGTTAACATTTTGCAATGCCTGATCACATGTTTGCTATTTCCCTTAACATGGATTTTAACATTAGAATGCATTTTTGGGGGCAAGCAACACACCCTTTAATTAATGTTGAAATAACTTCTCTTCATTGCTGATTCTCCATACAGAGAGCACTGCATAAAAGACAAGCTCGATGAATATAATGGTTATCACTTGGGGCTCTCCTGTATGACTTCACACTGTATCTGCTCAAATCCCTGAAAATAGATTCTCTCTTTTTTGATGAGAAAAGTGTTTACGCCAACAAAATGCTCTCCAGAGACCTCACTCAACCTAAATGTACTTCACTCCTGCTCGTCACCACTTTGATTACTGTGACAATGAAACCTTCCCACCGCTGTGCTGCTCCCAGTGACGAACAGCTGAAATAGCAACATCATTTAGGTATTGAGGTTACACGAGTGCAAAGAACAAGAGGCAGAGTATAGTGAAGGTGTGTGTACGTGATTATATGGACTTCTGAATCTTGACAGAAACACCCACAGTTTACATCGGACACCTGCCTGCAGAAACATTAACTCCGATGATACAGAGCCACCTTTGTCCCTTGCACTGCCTATCAGTGGGGACGTCTGCATGATTAAAGTCATGTGTCTTCAGTGTGTGACTTATTAAAGTGCAGTGCAATTAACCACCCTGTCCCCTGGCTGACCAACTCCTGCACTCTTCCATGAATGATGCTCATGCAGGCATGACTGACTAGCACAAGTTAGATCGCCTCCACTCTGTGGACCCCCTGCCGCTTTCAGGACCCTCTTAGTGCTAAATTTATCACAACGCTCTGTTTCTTCTAGCTCGTGTGAATTTGCATAATCAAAAGCAGTCAACAAAAACAATGGCATTGCAGCCTTATCTGAGGCAGCATTAGAGAATGCCGATCAGTCACGAGCTTCAGTCTGTAACATGTCTTTGCACAATCAGCCTATTATCACAACTCTAACTTCAAGCGGAGGGCTCGTATACAACTTTTATGAGAATTCCTCCAGCCACTCAATCTGTTTTGTAATAACTACTGAAGGATTCCCACAGCAGCCTAATCTGAAGTGATCTAAAGGTTACAGCAGTAACCACGCAGCACAGAGTGCCAATGAGATAAGCCCCACTGCTGGCCACCTCTATCTCTTGCTGGGGGCTGTGAGTCATTAGGAGTCAGGCCTCATTACAGAGACCACAGTGTGGCACACTGTACACTCTGGGTCCCCTGGTTTCAGCCAAATACCTGAGTGTCTGATGTGTTAAGAGATCAGAAAGAGATGGTTTCGCTACAGGGACAACAAAACCACAAAAACTAGGTTCTAAAATCTGCTTATGAGTTAAAAAAAAAAAAAAGTATATTTCAAAGCTTTATGATAGCATTCTAATGAGTACCAATAGGACCAATACAATTTGAGGGTACTGGTGCTTTATTTTTGAGCATTTGCTACTTTATACTCTATTATATTCAAAGGGAAATTATTATAAATACTTTTGGTAGCATTTTATAATACTGTCACACTATTAAGCATTATTAAGGTATTAGTAAGTGCTTAATTCATCATTTATATAGCATTACTCCTCCTTAGTATGCTATTTATAAATACAGATATATTATTAAGACTATGATTAGCATCAGAGTGTGACATTATTAATATATAAAGTGCTACAGGTAGTAGTTACTTTGCTGAATAAAACTTGTGACAGCTTTATATTTTTTTTGTCTGTGACCTAAGCTGCTATAGATTTAACAGTTTTTTATTTCAAACTTGCCTCCATCTCAACTCATGAGATTAAAATACTGTTTCTTGTAACATAAACCTATTAATAATATCAAATAATATTAGTATAATAACAGTTCACTCCCAACAAGACTAACATAATGAGTGCTTAATGAAATGTTTCCTAATGATAGGAGTGACTTGATTGCATGTTTGAATGCTGGTTATTTTTACATTTTTGTATTTTCACTCTCTTTTTTTTTTGCTTCACATTACTTGTTCTGTTCCTCTCTATACACGATTCACTTTAAAGAGACTAAGTACATGCACTAGCATGGCAAGAGTACTGAAGTCATAAAGCTGAGAGAGTGTTTGTCGCTGCATTTATGGGAATCTCAGTAATGCTGACAGGATGAAGTGGAGCCAAGGCAGCAATGTCTTATACCTGATCTCTCTCTCTAGGGTAGTTCTCTAGTTATTACACTTCAGTGATTAGGAATGCCAGCTTGACATGATCCAGCCAAGGATTAATTTCACAATCTCTCAATCTCAGGCTGGACACTCGCCATAATACTGCTTAGTTATGGTTATAGACATTAGCAGTTCAAGTCATTTGTGAGGACAGAGGACATACTGTGTTCAGATTATTTTATACAGGCCAGGAAAGAAAAGTTCCCCCTGCTTTAGCTGTAGGCTTTTGAATAAGATTTTTCAATCAGAGAGTGAAGACGGACAGGAAGACAGACGTGCAATATTCACATTATTAGCACGCACAGCATTAATATGTATGTAGTTTCCCACGAAAAAGTGCTGGTTCTTGCTGCCACAGCACCTCACTGTACCCTGTGCCTCTGGTGAAGTAGTGTATTTAAAACAGAAAATAGACAAAAGTAGCCATTTTATTTTCAGTGGATTTTATCTTAAAATTGGCACAATCAGTCTTATTGAGATTAGCCCGATTCGCACCCTCAAATGAGTTTTTTGTTTCTCACTTTATTTCAGACTTTTTTTATGATTTCAAATCCACACGTAGATAAGGAAAATAACAAATTATCTGTCCAAACATTATTTCACTGTTCAGCATAAGTTTAAAGGGGTATTGCAGTATATTTGTGCTTCCACAAAGCATAATAAGTTGGGGGAAAGAGTGATAAGCGAGGATAACTACACATATACTCCTTAGTATGTATCAAAAGCACTTCCCTTTTACTGCTAGCACTTACACACACACACACACACACACACACACACACACACACACACACACACACCCCCACCACCACCACCACCACCTTGCAGACTTGACATCGTGGGTTTGCAGTGCAGTCCTTCTCTTAAATATGTGACTTTCAACCCCAACATGATGTTGCTTGTGTTAATGTTTTAGTTGAGAAAGCTATTATATACTGTTGTGTGCAAAGCTTCTACAGTCTAATGATTTTCAGTCATTTCATTCATTGCTATTAATTATTTAACTGGATTGTTAAACTATTGCTTCATTGGCTTAACTAAAGATTTTCAGCTTTTTAGTGTTTTCTATGGTTGAAACTTGCATTTGTTCCAAATTTGTGATCAGAAAAGCCCAATCAAGTGATTTAAATTCAGAATTTTAATGCAGTTATTCAAGCTGAGAAATCCAAATCAAAACTTCAAGATTTCTATTTCACTGTATGCCAGCAAACATTTTAGCCCATAGAAAACACGTAATCTGAAGAGCTCATCTTGAGGTGAGTATTTGACACACTAAATGACTGTAATGAAAGAATCATTAGCTGCAGGAGGACAGTTTAAATATATCCATATATGCACTTATTCTGGTATTGAATAGTTAATGAGAGCTTAGTTACGTTTCCTTACGTCAAACCTTCATGCCAAGGGGCTCTACAAACTATTAATAAGCTCAAAAAAATTACCTCATCACTGGCTTCAGCACATCGGAATTGGCTGGGAAAGAGAGAGGAAAAATTAAAACACCCTCTGCTTTCAAAGTCTCATGTAGCAACGACAACATCCACGAATGTGATTTCACTTTGGCTGGTGAAGCACCTGGGAAAATGCTGTGCGTCGTTTAACAGAAGCTTAATTCTGCCCACATGGTTTATTCATGTGGCGACTGCTGATATCATGGTTCTCATAAATCACGCAGTGCAGAATGCTGGACGTCCATGCGCTCAGGCAGGGCTCACTAATCTCAACACCATCTTTCATCTGAATAACCTTGCCTTACCGCAGGGCATGCCAACACCAGACTCAGCCCATTGGAGGGAGGCTGTCCTCATACTTTTATTTCTTTCACTCTGGGCACAAAGACTTTTTGCAGCCTGTCGGGGCAGACAAACACTGTCTTGTGTACTCCCATCCCACTTTCAACCACGGGCAATAATGAGAAATTGCTTTATGGACATCAGAGAAACTAATCTAGTCTAACGTTGGCTTTATGAATCTAAAATCAGACTCACAAGGGAGGAGAGCAGTGCAGTCACTCCAGCCATCTGTTCAGAAGTGGTTCAAAGAAAGAGCAGAAAATGTGAAACTAATGTGAGTAAACATAATCATCAAATCTCACTAATAAATCAAGAAACCCCTCTCTGTCTGTCCTTCACATATTTCACCAAATGATCTACGTCATACTTAGCAGGTGTACTGCTGGGAGTAGGAGTAGGAGCACTGCAAGAGTTTGAGGTCATGTAGATGAGCAGTGTTCTGACGTTAGGGTTTAGGCACCTCTGACCTAACACATGATGTCACAGGTGACACAAGTTTAAACTACTCACAGACATGCTCCTGAAAGTGGACCCCACTTCCAAAGAGGATGAATGCAGGGAGGGTCTCGCTGGCTCCAGCAGGTTTAAATTTGCCCATAATTTTATGTGACAAATGATGCGTTCAGTGGGAATAGGCCATTATGGTTGATATGTGACCTCACAGATTATGCCACTCTCCTCTGTGGCCTCATAACAATGTAACAGTTCAGATAACATGGTTAGTTGGAATAAACTTCCAATGAGTGTGATATCTAACTTTGCTGATGCAAGGATACCTGAAGGCTGTACAAGGCTGACAATGCACAACCCAGTGCGCAGGTTTTTGCCCAGAACTTTCTTAGCTATGAGACAGTGCTAACCACTGCACCACCAAGCAAAGCACTGGTGAATATCAGGTCGAGGAATCTCTATTCATCGATTTACTTCAGATTTGCTGGGTGTATTGCTAGAAACCAAAGCCAGTATGTTGCTTAGTTTAGGGACAGTTTTTTTAAGAAGTGTTTTCATTTTGGCTGCGTGCTTCTGTTTTCTGGATTTTTAGGCAGACGTGGCACTTAAAAAATCCTGAATAAAAAAAAATCTATGGGAGGCAGCAGCTTTCCACTGCTCCCCTCAAAGAGCCAATCACCTGATTTATAATGAAAACACACACAGATGAGGTTGAGGATAGTTTTAGCTGTGTGGTGGCAGGTGTGTCTATTCATTATAGAAGAGATATGGGTAAATGAACAATTTTTTTTCTAGGCTTAATGCTTTGCTCTGCTTGAATGATCATGTTGGCACTCTGTGTTGGGCTGTAAATGAGGCAGTAATGCCATGAAACTCTGCATGCATAGTAATAATAGAACCTGCTGAAAAAAAATTTGACTGGTGATTATATATGACTTTTTTTTTATATCTCATTGACCCTTCTATTGCAGTTATGGTTCTAGCCTCACTAATTTGGGAGACTTGGGTGGCTTAGTCTTGTAAAAGATTGCTTGAAGGCATTACAAGGATGGCTGCTGAGTGGCAGGGACAGCTTCTAGAAGGTTAGAGTCATCAAGCCGCCTCTGATACTAAGCATAATCTCTGTGTATGGCATGATGTGACAATGTGATTGCATCGTAGGGTCTTTTGCTTGATTTGTGACCGCACAGATGATGCGACATTTTTCATAATGATGTCCTCAATTCGGATAACACAGTTTCTAAATAAATCTCCACTGATTATGACATCTGCCTCTGCTGACGCTAAAATGTCTCTGACAGCAGGCACTGCACTAATATAGATAATAGAGTACAGCATATAGCAATTACATTGTAATTTTTCTTGTGCTTATTCTAATGTCAAACATATTTTTGGGGGGGTAATTAATCATATTTGGGTTCCTCACATAACAGGCATGGCACATACAGTCATAAACATGTCACCAATTACCAGCTTTAGGCAAGAAAACTAATTAGTGAAACAACATCACTTAATGAAGCAAAATAACAATGTGCCTGATGTCACATAACTCTGCCTGCTGCTCACAACAGTTGCTGTGTTTCGCCCTATGCTTTTAATAACAAACCCTAGGCATCATACTGACAGCCAAATGTTTTGCAGTGCCCTCTGCACCACGTCTGTTCTCTCTTCACAGCCTGGGTATGGCCTCCTGCTGCCACCAGGAGGAAGCACCAGTCATTCCTGTATGCACCAGTAAAGCTTTCCTACACCACACAGACAATTAGCCAGCCTGTGACTGATTGCATGTAATGAGATCTATTGGAGAACAGTTGGACATCTTTGGGCAAATTAATGTGTGAATATTAGCCTGTTGAACCGTCTGCTCTCTCACCAGGATCATTCTCCAGTGGAGAACAAAACTGAACCACTGTAATATTCAGCTGCTCTCTGCCTGGCAGCCCAGCCAAGCCAAGTGTTCATTACTGTATTTTAGTTGTACAGCTACAGTGCCGTGGACAAATTAAGCATAGGTATAGTGTGGACAGAAACATAAATAAAAGGAGGTGGATAGAAGGAGGCAGAAAAGTCAAGTAAAGTCTAGCTGAGCAGCTCACCATGAAATGCTGAAACAACAGTGCGGCTGCCAGGGCAATTTTACACCCCAATAGTTTCACACCTCAGCCACCAACCCCTTCCAACTCTGAACCTTGTGTCTTCTTTGTGTCTTCATTTATTTTGTGTCAGTGTCCAAGATGTGAGAAGCCAAGCAGTGAGAAACTCGTCCCAAATGTCGCAGGGTAAGTGGTGTGTGAAGCAGACGCGGGGAGCAAGGAAGAGAAAAGCCACTGCGCGTGGATGCACTTTGCTTTCTGTGCAGACAATCCTCTGAGATATCAGAGGACTTCACATTACACTTGAAAAAACGTATCATTTTATACTGATGCATGCAATGTAGTAGAGGGACTACTCAAATCCTTTACTTACAAGTAAGCAAAAGTTCGGAATACAAATTACTACTTCAATGAAGTAATGTGCTGTCAACAAAATGTACTCAGAGTTCAAGTGAATTAAAAAGAAGCAGCTCTGCAGTGACTGTATCTTAGGGTACGAATAAATTGTTAATACTGAATTATCAAACATCACTTTACTATTGTAAGAGCTCACAGTCCAGTTAGTTTTTAATTTCTTCCCAACTTAGTGGCTTTAACAGCTACAAACGATAAAAATATAAACTGAGAGCGTTGTAAGATGAGTGGCAGGATATGTTCAAAATCGTTATCGAACAATCAATCATCAAAGCACTCTTGATGACTTTAGGAGGATGACATCTGGACTAATAAGTAACCCTAATAAGTAACTAATAATAACACTAATAAGTAACCCTCTCTCCAACAATTAAAAAAAAAAAAAAGTGTAGTTGTGCTCATTTCAGAGTACTATTTTTTTGTGTGGGTAAATGGGTTGCTTTTTTCTGTTTCGTAACTGAAATAATCCTGTAATTTACTTTCGCTTTACCAACACCTGAAATTCTGAGTAAAAGCATCTTAAAAAAATAAATAACAATGCATAAATGTGTTTTATTTCTTTTTTGCAATTCTATTATCTTTGATTTGCTGTGAAATGTGAAACAGCTATGAACAGCCACTGAAATGAAGCGATGAATTTCGAGGGGGAATGTCCCTTTAGCAGACGTGCTAATAATTTAGGCATTAGAAATTTTGATAATCAAGGACTAGTTTCTAAGTGGTAGCTCATCAAAAAATGACAGAATTATTAAAGTTGCTGTCAGAATAATGTAAAAAAAAATTAAAAAGTACACAGAGCAGAGCAGAAGCATTGCAGGAACTAAAAGTACCTGCTAACTGACTTACATGCGTGTACTTGAGTGACTTATCACCACTGATGTGGTGTAGTCTGATGGTTTAAAAATTAACAGCTTACTTAGAAGCATTAGTTAGCTTACTCTAACTAATGCTTCTTTTCCAAAAAAATTTAAAAAAATCTGAATAAAAGATCAACTCTTTCTGTTAAAAGCTACACCTCCTACTTCCCTCTCAGTGGTGTGCTCTCTCTGATAGTGTAGCACGTTGACCTTCTGGATCACTAGTCAATGACTGAATGTAGAATGACTTACCATCATGATTATTAAATCTGAAAATGCGCTACCGGTGCACATAGGATCCAAACCTGGTGATCTCGATTTGGTGAAATGAGAGCTCCATCAACTGGATTTGCACGATGTACGCCCAATTTTTGCCGTCATGACCTTTTAAATGTCCTTGAAACCACTTGAGCAAAATGTGCCTACTTAGACTGAATACATTAAAAAAATGAACAAAAGAGAGGCGTTTGTGTGGCTGTGCTCAGCCTGCATAATGAACACATCAAGAAGCCTGTTTTCATATGACAGAGTTAAATAAAGCCAAAATGCAACAAATACATAAAATCCAATGCATACACAAAGCCAATGAAAGTCATTAGGAATTTGTTTGAATAATAACTGGGATACAGAATATAACCGCTAGGCTGAGAAAACAATGCACTAAAATGTATTCAGTATAAATCATCTGATTCATGAGACGTTCGCACTGTTAAAGCTCATCCTGCGGTGTAGAACTCGAGAATATAATTGTGTCGTATATTACAGCTGTGGTCAACCAACATGAGCTTTTCTGCCTGCAATGCAGATGTGTCCGCACTCATAGGCTAACCAATTAATGGGTCCGTCACTAAAGTCTCTAAATATCATAGTGCAGTGAAATGTACAAATAGTGCACAGGATGCAAAACAATATAACAACATATACTTACCATTTTATGAACTGCAAACCTGTTCATTTTTAATTTATGACATCTGTCAAGTAAAATAGCCTGTCTCCATGACCTGAGTGAATAAAAACAACATAAGGTTGTTAAATTGCAGTTTTCCATGCCATCTCAACACACACAGCTTTGTGTTGTATATAAAAATGCTCCTAAAATCTATAAAAACCTAATAAAAAATGTTCATTGTTGTAAATGTAAGCTACATCTCCCTTACGTGCTTCTTTCAGCCTCTATTCCATTATGCTCTCCATTATAACATGGTTGCGGTGGGCAGGACTGCCTGATGCTGGTGCTAGGGGTGCCAAGTATTTGTGCACTGACCTTCTGCTCCCTGGACAGGTCTGAGTGCAAAAGCATCTACAGTAAGGGACCAAAGGAGATGGGACACTCAGCTGGCTGGTGCATTATTCATGAGTAACCCCTGTTGAGTGGGCTGTTATTCAGCATCCAAATCCCAGATGTGGTTCAATCTGTGCTCCATTCAGTGTCCTGACTGCTGGCCATTGATCATAGGCAAGGTACGCAGTGCTGAATAAGCGCTGGGGCTTTATGTTATAGGGCTCAAAGCGTCTCACTGATAACACAAAGATCCATCACTAGACATTGGAAAGGCTCCAAAGTGTTCTCACTGGAACTGATCAGACAAGCTGAGTGAGATGCATCTAAAACATTTGCTACGATGGTGCACAGCATGTGGCAGTGATGTGACAGCAATATGTTGTATGTCGGGTGTCATACATTACTGTTTTTTTTTTTTAAATAAAAAAAATAAGCTTATATTTACTTATTCAGAAATATACACTCTGACACACATCCCTGTCAACAGACAGAGAAAAAAAAAAAATAGTGTGATGAGGTCCCTGTCTGAAAGGTGCCAGAGGCAAAATATCACACTCTAATAGGCATCATACTACTAATGGACAGTTGAGCACAGTGAATCATTTGTCTGCTTTAATCATCAATCACATAAGGGCAGCTAAATGTGGCACGACCACAACTCTGTCTGCATTTGTCAGGATGATGATCATAAGCCATTGATCATGTTGCTGAATTACTGGACAATATAAAACATGAATAATAATTTCCATTTCACTTAGCCTACTGAGACACAACACTACAATTCTGTGATGTGAGTGATAAATTGTGGTTGTTTGTCAAATGTGTGACTCAGACCCGATTTGTTTGGTTGAGGAAACAACGCAAAAATCACAACATTAAATATGCTGGGGAACATTTAAGTTTTTTAAAGCTCTTTTTAAGATGAATGGCTATTGTTAGGATTTTCTGTTTAGCAGGTGTTACAAACTGCCTTATTCTTTGACCACAGTTATGAATCATCTTCTCCTTAAGATTTCTGGGGACTTCTGTGAAATCTATCACATCTATTTTAACTCATTTTAAAACATTCTTAGTGCCTATCGGTACCTTTTGATGCTGTCAAATTAAATATTAAATTTCATCATGTTTCTGACAAGCCAATATTTCACTTTTCTACTTCTGCTCAACAGCCTCAGCTCTCAGAAGGAAAGATTAGCTCAGTGAATATCTGTGGCTTCTTTACAGTCTACATAAGCGATTAAATCATTTTTAACTCCAAAGTAATTAGTAAGCAGTAAGTAAACTATGTGTGAAAAGCATATGCCTGAGATGGAGAGTGGATTTCTGCTGTCTAAGGCATAATAATGAATAATAGCCTTATCAGCAAAGCACAACACATCCCAACACGCTGAGATATTATCACTGTTCATTTCCTCAGCTCATGTATCCTGTATCTCTGGTAGAAAATATGTCATGTGGTCTCTTGCACTGTAACTGACAGCCTAGTCATGTCAAAAAACTTGGGAGTTCTACCAGGGGTCTCTACACAATACGGGGAAGGAAAAAGCAGCAGATCCAAGCAGATGCATCAGCAGTATTTGCAAAAAGTCAACAAATTCCCGCAAGGAACATGCTTGTCATTAAAACCAACAAGAAAAGAATTGATGAGTGCATTAATCAGAGCTTGGCCAACTATCTGTGGTAAGCTGTAGTCCATGGCGTTCCTCCCCAAGACTGCACCTGAGGGAGGGGGGATTAACGCAGCTCCGCACGAGCTTGTGTATCTGAAATCTGCCTGAGCTCATCGTTTCTGCTCTGTGCTAAGAGGCTGTGGCTGGATATCAAGCAGAGCCAATCTATTCCCCTGCAGAATGCTGGGTGACCGGCATCAATGCTGTGCATTGTCGAATTATTAATTAAATGTATGCAAAGATAATCAGATGCAGACATGGCCAGACCCTTGGGAAACCTAACGTGGAATTGTAGCTCAATCTAAATTGCAGATGTCTTCTTATTTTTAATGCCAGCTAGCAACGCCATTTTATTGGCCTTTAAAATTTTGCATCACTTTGCACTTATGTAACTTTTTTGTGATGCACAACTGTGACTTTTCCTTATAATCCCCACTCACAAGAGAAGACAAATGCTCAAAAAAATAAATAAATAAATAAATAAAATTTAAAAAATAAATCACCTGTAACAAACGTGTCTATTTTTACTGGTAACACTACAATATTGGCTACTGCAAATTTATGTCTACAGACAAGGTAGGTTGTGGGTGTATGCTGAGGGATAAACCGTTTTCACTCCCTCTACCCGACGCAAAATGTAAATGCCACAGCTTTCAAAAGTAAAGCAAAGTCTAGGTCCTGCCTCCATATATTTCATTAACTTTTGTTAATGCAGTTGCTATGGCTCCAGGGTATTTGCTCAATGCTCAATGCACTTTTGCTGAAATAATAAGATCTATCAGTCATTGCAAAGCAAAAACAGCTTAATTTGCAGAATAAAGGTCATACTAGCTGCTACTTCTGAGGGACTGACAGAAAACAGTGTTCATTACAGCAAATTCTAAAAGAAACCAAGCCCTGAAACACAGCAGTATGCTGAGGTGTCCACATGCAGTTTTCAAAATCAGTGTCAGATTTATAAGACTGAGCCGACTTTTAAGGATTTGCCCTTTTGAACCAGACCCAACCCCCAAACAGTACACAGCAGTTGTAGTTCTGCAAATCCCAATACACTAACGGAGAGATTTCACACTGCCAACAATCTATGTCTATGCCTGCAGGGAAAACTATTTCTAAACATATGCATGAAGCAGTGTTTTCAAATCCCTTAATTCACATGTGTTTAAGAGATTATACTGAGCCTGTGTGAGTTTCAACCACCAGCTGGTCAAGTCTTAAATGTAGTTACAGAAAAAAAATTATTAGGCCATCTATAGAAACAGAAATGTAAACTATACATGTATATTTACTCCCTACAGGTTTTTTTGTGGTTTAATGAATACTGTGAGTTGCTACATTAAAAAAAAGAAAAAGAAAAAAAAAATCACATTACCACCATGGAATACATTTTTTCTCTTTTTCTTTGAGATGAGAGAAATTGGTCAGCCTTCCACTGCTATCCGCTTTCATTAATCAGCCCTAATTAAACATATTGATTGAGCCAAACATCGGGATTTCCAGTTGAAAGGGTTTACTAGACTGTAAAATACGTGCAAAAAAAAAGATGCACGAGGCACTTAGGTGCCCCGGACATAGTGATCTTTTAAGTGAGCCCCCAAAATAAGACAAATATGCATCTCCTCAGTAAACAACATCAGAATTTACGGTGTCTGAGTGGCAAATGTCGTCCTTGGCTCCACTGAGAACTGAAGCCACTGAAGCTGAACCGAGTATTACTTTGGTTTCTGGCTCTGTGACCCCTCATTAGAGGAAAGTGTTGCTTAAAATCACAGCTTTAACCAGCCCTAACTCTGGATATCAATGTTTTAATATGAAAAGCCATTTAATTGAAGCAATAAAAAATAATATCTATAACCTTTATCTCCCATTTTTCTGAGTACCTTCTATGCCTTGACAGACTTGGTGAACTACTAAAAGACAATGACTGTTTTTCTTTTTACTTTTATTAATTATCTACAAAAGACTAAAAAAAAATTACAGTTAGGTACTGTTATTCACAGCAATATCAACAAAAAAATGTAAATGTGATTATTAGATGAAATGATTCCCTAACCTGACAGACAAAGTGAAGGATTCTTTAACCTAAATAAACACTTAAAAAGCTATTATCCATTCAGTGTTTACATGATTTATTGACACAAAACCAAACACAAGGTCATTTTTTTATATTTGTGAAAGGCCTGACATTTGAAGATACTCCATTTTCACGGGACAATAGGGAGGTATGAAAAAGGAATATGGTGGTTTTGTCAACTTGTTTGACAGCCTAAAACTGAAGTGTGGGCATAAAGAAATGAAAATGAGAGCAATATTTGCCCACGCTTTCTAATATTTTGACAGGCCATGCTGGTCCAGAATAACAGCTGATTTGACAATGGAACAGATGATCTAAATATAAAGGCAGACCGTATTTGCAAGTTAAACATGAGTTAGGACACTGTGAATTATTGATGCGCTCCAGTTATCTGGAGAACAAAAAAACAAAATGAACACAGAACCTTAAAATTGCGGTGTGATTTAACTAATTGTGTAGCCCTTGAATACTCAGAAATGAAGCAGTGAATATCAAGTTGAATCTTGAAAGGGGTTACAATGAACAAGCCAGAGTTTCTGGAAACAACAGCACACACCAAGCGTCCAAGTCTCACTCAAAACTAAACCTTCACTGCTGTAGTGTCACGGTACATCCATGATAAATGACTTTATGGCAAATTGCTATAATGCAGAGAACCCATGCTGAGCATGTGGAACAACATATGCAGCGCCAGCAGGGCAAAACAACAGTAGCTACAGTGTGTGTATGTCTATGCGTGTGTCTGTGTGTTGTGTATCTGATAGTGATATCATCAAAATTGTATGTTTTACAGACGGGGTTCTTGGTTTTGTTTATTCTTCCACAAAGGAAATCAGCAGCAGTAATGATTTCATGATTAAACCATGGTGCAGATCTATTCATTGACTAACAGGCTAATGCAAGTTTAATCAGATGCTTTACATTGCACTTTGTTGTCATCTAGTGGTTAAAAAATGACATAACACGCCGAATGTCATTTCTACTCTATGCAGCCAAAATGTTCATCAGTTCTAATCCTTGAGTTTGAAGGACAGACCATTATCTCAAATCTTGGTTCTACGAATGACTCTTAAGCTTAAAAAAGGACGTCGTGACATCTTAGTTACACAGGGGCCACTTACACCAGCGTTCGTATTAAATGTGTAACATTTAAGACGAGCCAGGGAATGAAAGATCACATTCAGCACACAGCCAACCAAACTAACTCCACGCAAGGCAAAAAGCATCACCACAAAGCATAAACTGCAGCAGTTCAAATAAAAGGCAACACAAATCTAAATCATTAGCATTCAAAGCATTACAGCTTTTAAAAATGACAATCTTTAAAAGTAATAGACTAGTTTGAAAAGGCAGAGCACATTGGCATACTATATATATATATATGCGATAAAAGAAAAACACCCGGCTTCGCGACTGCAGCAGATTAGAAAACTCTCCGGGATGATACAGCCCTTTTCTTTGGCACTGCGCGCACATTTCCGTGGGATAGACTCGCCAATAGCCTAATTAAATGGAAAGCACAATTTGTCACAGCAACCAACAGCAGCGCGCTCAGACTGCAAGTTACTGCGGAGCCACTCCAGCAGTTCAAACAAAATACACAATAATGTATTTTTCTCTCTTTTTAAAAAAATAACTTAAAAAAAATCTGCTTTAACAAACATCTGCAAACATGTTTATCGACACACATGCTGCGCGTGCTGATGACACGCCTGCTGCAGCATCATTTACAAATCGACCCCGATTTTTCGGGGGGGGGAAAAAGCATTTGAACTCACCGTTCAGGGAAAGCTGAATTTGAAAGTTATCGACCTCAAGGCGAAAGAATTGTGAGGGTCCACCGTGCAACGAGCTCTTCCATATTTAGTTAAAACAGAAAGTCAACATTGAGGCAGGCTCGGTGAGAGCAGGTAGTTTCTGGAGTTGTGTCAGCGGAGGGATTTTTCACACTCGCCGACGCTCACGAGCCAGGTGCGAGGAACCGCCGCCGCCGCTTCCTCCCTCTCCTCTCTCCCCTCCACGGGGTGAAGCGCGGCCCACTTTAAACTCTGGTGACGTCATGGGCGCTGATGCTGATGCTGCCCTCCTCCCCACCCACCTAGTCCCCATCACCCTGCCCTACACTTCTCCGCACATAAACACACGCTTGTTCTTACAGAGAGGATGATCCCACAATATTATTAGAACAACCTGGGAAACATCCCCCCTCTAACCTCAGCAGTTACAGCCTACAACCTGTAGGATCTCTTTCAGAAATTCTTAAAAGTCTTTTTTTTCTCATTCTGCAAAGCATCATTCATCTAAGCTACTTTCTATACAAGGATGCAACATTTAAAATTGTATGTGGTGAAAGTAGCAAATTGCCTGGAACAGCATAATTATTATAATTAGATCCTATTTCTGAAAGGATGCGCACTTTAGTTCTCCTGTGAACCGGGGGGGGGGGAGAAAAAAAAGATCAAGTCGCTTAAGACTGAATTTTTTTTTTCGCTTCATTTTAAATATTCAAATGATTGTTCGTAATCCACCTTTACTAACAAATCCTCATCTGCGTGTGACAGATTTAAGGAAGCTTGCTAAGTTTTTACAGTGACTTCTCGCTTTGCAGTCCTGATGTTTCCAAGGATTTTTTTCACATGGAAGATTTGCAAACCAAACCATGGATCTAGTTCTTAATTTGATGTTTAGAGAGATGTGCCGCTTAGCGGGAAATTAGAAGGCGTTAAGAGGAGCGAGACTGTTTAAAGAAGATGTGCATTTTTTTAAACTGAAAAATAATAGCAGTAATTTTGAAGGATGAGTCTCTTGATACTTTTATTACCATCAAAGTAAGAAACAAAAAAAAAGACTTCTAAAAACACATAAATGTGCCAAACTTTGTCATAATGTGACTTATAGCACTTTATTGAGTCCATCTAACTTAAACACTCACACGCCTGACATGAATACTCAGGAGACAAACAAACGTACATTAATCACAGTGCAATCATTGTTTTGTTTTTGTTGGTATTCTCAAAGAAAAATGCTAAAATATGTTTTGCTCAGCAGGAACAAGTGGGTTGGCAGAGACATTACATTGTGAGGATGTGGGGAAGAATTGATAGATGAAGAAACATATTGTCAGTTTTGGACTTTTCTTGGGACTTGATGATGAAAAATGCATGACAAACATATTGTGGAGCAACAGCTTTATCCTTCAGGTGAAAGTCAGTGCAGAACGTGTTGAAGAACTGTGACAAGACTGAAAAGCAAAACATGACATGTCCTGTCACTCACTTTTGTTGGCAATTCTTGTTTTGTTTCCATTGCCTATCACATGTGTGTTTGCCTGCATGCCAACCAGCCAGTGCGAGTGCACTCTGGATTGTAAGATAGAACGTTGGAGGCGTTTTTTGTCTTGGCTTTGTCTGTCCATCAGGGCCCTACTGCCTGCTCCCCAGCACAACTGCAACAGATGTAAAAAAGGAAAAAAAAAAGAAAAAAAAAGTGTCCAAATGTACCAGTGCCACAGCATAAATTACTTTAAGTGTGTATTATGCAGCTGTTGTATAATTTGATTTGTTTTTGTAATGCATTCATGAGAAAACATCATCATCTCACTGTCCTATTTAATTGAGGCAAGGCTAACTGCTGCTTTTGTCTTAACTGGTGATTATATGAATGTGATTATTTTCAAATTGGTCAAAATTAAAGTGGAAATGACTGCTGTTTCCAAGTAGAGGTACAACCTCACAAATTCTTATACTTTTTATTATATTATAATTATAATTTAGGACAGAAAATCCACAAATTATCACATTTGAGAAGCTGTGTTAATAATTAATTAATTAATTTAACAACTTGTCTGTACTTCTACTGTTTCTTATTGTTTTTAGAAATGCATGGTATTTGAAATCTTTTTCTGGTTTCGGTTGTCAGTTGATACAAAAAGATTTCTTTCATGTATCCATTCTATATTTGCAGTGAAGTAAAAATAGTGCATATGGCCCAGCCAAACACATGTATTCCATGCAGCTGCACTAAA